>NW_004624900.1:99754-111676 GCF_000247695.1 Heterocephalus glaber | reverse complement strand
TTTTTTTTTTTTTTTTTGGTACCAGGGATTGAACTCGGGTCCTTGCGCTTGTGAGGCAGGCAGCGGAACCACTGAGCCAAATCCCCAGCTATTATTGTTACTTTTAAATGAATTAATAAATGGCATTTATTTCAATTTCTAATACAGAAATCCACAGATATAATCTACATAAATAAAAGTTCTCCAGGGTTCTCAGTAATTTTTCAGACTGTAAAAGGATCCTGACACCAAAGAATCTGATAACCTAAAGTATTAAAATAAAATATGAGGTGATTTAAAAGAGCAGAAAAGACCTAAGCAAGTCAACAATATCTAGAAGCCATGAAAGAGCAACACATTTAGCTGTATAAAAATCAGGGGATGAGTGTGTTGCTCAGTGCTATAGCACTTCATTCGATCTGTAGCACCCCTCCTCCCAAAAAGCAATCAGACAAAAAAATGAAGTTTCTCTGTGGCAAAGATGTCACAAAGCAAGCCAAAAAAATAGACATCAAATTAGAAAAAATTGAGTTAATTTTGTTCTACACATAAAGACCATTTACAAGTGAAAAAATGATCAATGGAACATATTGGCTCCAAAAGAATATACAAGTTTTCAACAATGATTTTTTAAGCATAAAAATATACTCAAAGAATACTCATCATCAATGGAATGTGAATTATAACTAAAGAGACACACCACTTTTTTCTACAATATTGGCAAAGATCAAAAAATTGGGTAATTTCCTGTATGAAGAATTTGATACTCCAGTGGTTCTGCCACCTGCCTTGCAAGCACAAGGTCCAGAGTTTGATGCCCAGTACCAAAAACAAACAAACAAAAGAATCTGATACTCATGAACATTTTTGTTTAGAGGTAACGTTAAAGTGTAATATATAACTGCTATCAAAAGTTTAAAAGTCTGTGCCCTTGGACCCAGGAATTTAAACTGGACATATACTTATCTATGTGCATAATCACTACAGCACTGTCTGTAATTGACTCAATACATAATTACAGAGCCAGGCAACAGACAATCGAAATGGATGAGCAGCAGGGCTGGGGCGTAGGTCAGTGCTAGAGTGTGTGCCTAGTATGCATAAGGCACTGGGTCAATCTCCAACGCTGCCAAAATAAACAAGAAAGAGGAGAAGGAACCCTATGTCCTCACATGTAAAGATCACTATAGTCTTAGTTACATGAAAAAAGTAAATTGCAAAAATGTGTTTTATCATGCTGTCATTTGGATGTAAAAATACTTTTAGCTGGACATGGTAATGCACACCTGTAATCCCAGCAACTGGGTGTCTGAGGCAGGAGGAATGCTGCAAGTTTGAGGCCAACCCTGAGGTACACAGTAAGTTCAAGGTCAGCCTGAACTGCACAGTGAGACCTTGTCCCAAAAAACAGACAGTCGGGCCCTCATTCTTAAAAAAAAACAAATAGTAGGGCATGGAAGCACTTGCCTGTAATCCCAGCACGTGGGAGGCTGAGGCAGGAGAACCTGAGAGTTTGAGGCTGGCTTGAACTACACAAGCATGAGACCTTGTTTCAAAAAACCAAAAAAGCAAAAGCACAAAAAACCCACTTTTATATTGAAGGAAATACAGTTCAAGAATGAAGATGACTTAAAAAAGCCACAGTTCAGATTTAGCACTCCTACTTAACGTCCTTTCTATTTTATAAATTAAATGAATTATATCTTAATATTTAATAAAAATTTTATTGGGTATATTTGGTGAAGAAAAGGATGAAAGCAAGGTCTAAAACTGACGTGTGAGATTTAAGAAATTCCAAAAGTAGCATATGAATTTTTAGATTCTAATTTTTGTTTCTCTCTGTAATTCTCAATCTGATATCCATTTTTTCGGTAAAATCTTAAAACTTAACTTTATATTCACTCTCAACTATTCCTAATTTGTGGGTAAGACTGACACATTCACATTAGACTTTTTTTTTTCACATCAAACTTTTTAAAAGTTTACAAACCATTTTATCACTATTTTAACTGTTTACAAGTTTAAATTGGATTAAGAAGACATTCCTGAGAACAGCTCTTTTGCTAAATTTTCCAACAGTAATAGTTATTAAGCCAAGACAATTAACTTCATTTTTGATTCATGTAGGCATAAATTATGTGTTTACCTGCTGATGCTAAGATGGTACAGTGCAAAGCATGTTTTAAGGCCTCTAGTCTTTCACTTTCATGGACTATTGTCTTGTAAGAGAGCTCATTGTACCTTTGTGCGGCTTCAATGAATTTTCTTCTATAATCAAGAACACGTGCATAGCATACCTATAGGTGGGAAAATATTCCAATTAGGGGAAAAATTAAAACTAAGATACAAAAACAAAAAAGAGAAAAAATTTCTAAAATATAAAAGCATTTATCAGACACTCTGGAACATCTTAGCATGGTTGGTTCTCTCACACAGCGTGAATTCCCAAGCAATTCAGCTGTCACCTTATAGTGTATCTGTAACTGCTCATTGGTTGATTCATTCTGAAGCAGGGATGCTCGGTTTATGTATGCCTCTGCCTGCACAGGGTCATCATCCTCCAGATACAACCTAGCAATCTTCAGGTAAGTCTCCAGCTTATAATCCACATTGTACTGTCTAGGGCCGAACGGAAACACAGAGTCATTCAACATTTCACCAAGAACAATTTTAGGAATAATACAAAATGTGTTTTCCTTATATATATTCTGTTAATATGACGAAATCAAACTTTTTACTGCATTATACTATAGGAAAACTATACGCATTATACTATAGGAAAATAATGTTTCACTGAATTTTTACTATTTTTATCATCACTGACCACATTATATCTCAGTAGCTTCTAACCCTCAGGTAATCTCAGAAACAAAGAGTTTAAAAGAACAATTGCCCGGCTCTGGGGCATATCATGTACTACTCATGGGACCATATCTGGGCACAATCTTCCTAGAGGACAAGTTGTCAATACGCAGTCCAACCATCCTTTGAATTCTTCAGCTTCTTACACCCTTAACCTCTTATATTTCTTTACTTCAAAAAATAAATCCTAGCAGATATCAGTGCTCACATATGTATGTACAAGGTCATGCATTTATAAAGATACTTAGAAATATCTTTAATAGGAAAAAAATGAAAATCACCTATTATGGTACTGATGGCAATCAAGTTGTAGCACATAAAAAAGGTAGAATGCTATACAGTTATAGTCAGTGCTATGGATTATAGTCACCATGTATTTTTTGCTAAGTAAAAAAATGGGATAAAACAGTATTTAAAACATCAATAAAATGTATTCCTATCCACATATATCAAACTGGGAACAGCAATTATAGTGGATGGTAAGATTGCAGGTAGTTTCCATTTTCTTCTCTATCTCAGTGGTATATTTTATGCAAGGAAAACATAACTGAAGACCTCACATAATTCAAGATTAATCTTCATAAAAATCTTTTCTATTTATCAACAAAAGGGCTGATACAATGAGGCAAGATTCATTTGGTTCCAGCTTTGAAATTAATTCTTTACTTCTTTGATTTTGGGAGAAGACAGGGGCAGAGGTGAGAGGAAGGACTTATATAATTCAAGTTTCAATACTTATAATATTTTGTACTATTTTTCCATTCACAACTCAAATTTACATGAATTGTTATAGATAGCACTATTTTTTTTAATTTTCCAGTTTTCTGCCAAGTATATCTATTATACCTATTACTTTCAAAATCAGAATGAATTGGCTTTTAAAGGAGTTCCCATTTATTCAAAGTCCTGTCTCAATTTCCTAACTTCCATTCTCATCCATATTTCCAAGATGGATTTAGACCTAAGAATACTGAAACAAAGAGAACTTGCACAAACCTCACCATATTACTAACTTCTGCACCTGTGTACTCTGTGTTCCCAGAGGTTATGATAGATCTCTGGGGACAGTTCTCCCCACGAAAGAACACGTAGCAATGTCCACAGACACTTTCGATTGTCACAGCTAGGGATGTGGTGACAACGGCATCTAAGGAGCAGAAGCTCTGATGCTACTAAACATCCTGTAGTGCTCAGAACAGCATCCACAATAAAGGACTCCCAGTCCCAATGTCAATAGTGCAGAGGCTTGGAGACCCTGCCATGCAGGAACTATTTATGCTCCTATGTAAACCTATTCCTCTACTATGTTCCATCTCCTTTTGTCTACTTCTGCAAGAATCCTTTCCCCAACTTCTCAACAGCAAATCTTTGCTTTCCACTGGATCATAAAAGAAAAATAAGAAAAACTGACTATTAGGCTAACCTCCACTGTCATCTTCTACCCTACTGCTTTGCCTTTTTTTGAAATCTTCCCAAAAGAGTTGTACATATCCACTGTCTCCTATTCTTCTCTTTCATTCTCTCTTAAACAGTTCCAATTAGGCTTGCATTCTCAACAGTTTCACCAAAATAACTTCTATCAAGGTCACCATGGGCTCCTCATTGCAATGTCAGTGTTCACACTTACTCCTCATCAACGCTGTTATCTGATCACTTGCTCCTTCTGGACACACTTTCCTCATTTGGCTTCTAGGACAGCACACTCCATTCCACTCTTTCTGTGTTCTTGCCACCTGGACAATCCTCCCCAGTTACATCTTCCTCCTGCCCCTGACCTCTTAAGTGCTTGAGTGCTCCATGCTCAGTACTCAGTCCTTTTTCCTATTTACTTTCCCTCCCATGGGGATTTCAGATAATATAACCGCTCTAAATGCCATCAATACATCAGTGAGTCCCAAGCGTGTATCTCTAGCCTACTAAACCCCGGCCTAAAATATTCAACTCCCGACTAGATATCTAAAACCCTTTCTTCCCTACTCAGTAGATGGCAACTCTATCTTTCCAATTGCTTGAGCCAAAACTCAGGGCTTATTTTGACTCTATTTTGCACACACCACATACAAGCCATCAGGAAATCCTTACTCTACCTGAAAAACAGAATCCAACATTTCTCAGAACCTCCATGCCATCTGTGGAATTGTCCATAAGCTTCTTAACTAATATTCCTACTTCTATCACTGCTCACCTATGGTTTATTCTCAACCCAGTAGAGAAAGTGATTGTTTAAAATATAAATTGGCTGGGCATGGCAGTGTAAACCTATCATCCCAGTGCTCTGGGGAAGTGGAGGCAGAAGCACTACAAATTCAAGCCCAGCCTGGGCATTTTAGTGAGACCTTGCCTCAATAAAGGGATGGGAATGTAGCTCAGCTCAACGGCCCTGAGTTCAATCCCCAGTACTGCAATAGGATAGGATAAAATAAAATAAAAATCAAATTGTGTCACTCTTCTGTTTAAAATCCTCAAAAACTCCCCCACATTTCACTAACAGTTGAAGTCCTTACAATAGCTAGTAAGAGCCCATATAAGTGGTCCCTGTGGTCTCTGATCTCATCCCATCTCTCTTCCCTCTACCCACAGTCCACTGAACCCACACGAGAGCCTCCTTACCCTTCTTAGGAAAACACTCCAAGCATGCTCCAGCCAGGGCTCTTGCACTGTCCACCTTTCTAAGAGTATCTGATGATAATCTCTCTCAGGGAGCTCAGAGCCACTCCTTTATCTCCTTCCAGTCACTGAGAAAGTGACATCCACCCCAGTCACTCTATTTATTATTAATGTATACAATCTGTCTCCACTTGGTCCCCTTACTTTTCTACATAGCACTTATCACGTAACATGCTATAAAATTTGTTTATTATGTTTCTTGCACCAAAATATGAGAAATAGTATAAGTGAACAATTGTATATATCTGTATATATTCATCCAATATCTACTATTTACTATACTTTTGTCCTGTTTCCAAAGGAATCCCCACCAACACTTGGGCTGCATTTCTCCAATCTTCTTCTTTCTCATATATAGATGCAAGATGCTGTCTTATGGAAGCAACCTGGAAAGGCAGGTACACATGTTAAATTATTTTAACTGACATTAGTAAGTAATTAAAATAAACACATGGTGAGTTCGATCCCCAGTACCAAAATAAATAAATAAATAAATAAACAAACAAACAAACAAACACATAGTAAGTTATTGTAACAGTGTTCTTATTCAACATACTAAGCTGACAAGTAAATAGTAGAAGTTTATCTAGACTACCAAATTTTTCTATGAATTTTCTATTCACAGAATATCAAATAGTGAGCGGAAACAACATATTCTGCAAGGTAAATTATGGTAATATTTTAGTTTCTATGTTAAATTTTGCTTTTGTAATATTACAGGCATGTTGCTGGAGCTTTCCTAATAATCTTACTGATTTTTAAAAATTAACAAGTAATATTTGGCTTATATATACACAAACAAATGTCAGCTGGAGGTGCAACATCCTGATGTTTGCTTGATGTTTGGCCAAATGCTGTTTGGCCAAAATTAAACTGAATGATTATCTCCTTTAAGAATTTAAAAACATAAGTTTAAGAAATAATTTCTGCTATTATCTGTACATTAAAAATCTACTGCTCTAGATTTTTACCTGCTCCTCAAATGAAATAACTCTGGGCTGGATTTTTTCCAAGGTGAAATGATAGATTTCTTTGGCTGTACTATCAGGCAGGTTAGGGAGATGTGTGCAGAAATCAGTCAGCAACTGTCGCGAGATCACAAGACTGACATTCTCATTTACCACTTGTTTAAAAAAAAAAGATATAAGAAAACATGATTTATAAATTCTCATTAAGCAATCAATCTTTACTTAAAATTAATACTAAAACCAATCTATATTAGGGCATCCTTCAATGTATTATTCAGGGATTTCTATACTCTTATCATCTTATTTTATATTGTTTTTCTTACACTGAATTACTTGATTACATAATTACTACACTCAAACAGTAGAAATGCTGTAACTTTCCTAAGAAACTGAAGTGATTAGAAAAAGGCTTTGTTGGTTGGGAATTTTATACTCTTCTCTGTTTTTTCAACAAAGTGAAGGCACAGAAACACCTTTTTTTGTCTTTTATGTCTATTTTTATACCTTATTTTCCAAATACCTCCAAAAAAGGGTTAAAGAAGAAAATAATGTTCATGAAATTTAAATAAAGCAAGTATTGCCATAATAGTTACACCACTGGTACTTTGCAAATAAGACAAATAAGAACTTCAGTCAGTACTAGAAATACTGACATTAATGATAAACATTTACACGTTATTATGGCACATAGCTCATACTGTATGCAAGCTCTGAGGGCAGACTGCTCCACACTCCTGATCATTTACAGGCCTCATGACTCCTATGCATGGCTTCCTAATAAGGTCAATGACACTTGCCTCACAAGGTCCTTGTGAAGTTTAAATGCAAATAACATACACAGAGCACTCTAAGTAACACCTGGCACAAGCACTAACAAATGCTACTTACTTTACTATATTTTGATTTTTTTCTTTTTTTCTCTTTCTTCTTTTTTTTCTTTTTGTGGTGCCAGGGATCAAACCCAGGGCCTTATACATGCTAGGCAAGTACTCTATTGCTGAACTATTATATTTTATTTTACTAAATTCATATTATATTTTATTAAATTTATCATATTTTCAATCACTGCTTATATAAATCACTTGAATCTTAAAGTAGCAGTTACTGTGAAAATAAATGATGATATAAAAGGTGTTTCATTGAGGAAAATGATTTTACAGGTAGATTGTTTTTCGGGGTGGGGGATGTCATTGGATTCATGTAAGATCAACATTTATAAAAAGAATTATTCTTTTGCTACTCAAAGCAATACTTGCAATAAAGCCCCTCTGAGTAGTTTTTCTGAAACCACTGCCAGTTATTCTCACATTGCAGGCTCTTGTTTTCTAAGGCAATAACTTTACAGTTCTTATAACTAGTTTATAATATATTAGTTGGAATTTTTTTTTTTCAGTACCTGGTTTTATTTTCTTGGTATATTTGCATATTGCATCCAGAGCTACAAATTTTCCATAGTGCATCTACCTCATTCAAGTATAATAAAAGTAGAAATCTATAGAAGCTCTAAGGTTAAACAAACTATACATCATACAAAAAATTAATTTACAGACAGTTAAAAGTATTGGCAATGTGGAATTTATTATTACATAATACTGGGTCTGACTGAAAAAAGTTTCATTACAAGTGCTATTAGGCACTTAATTCAGAAAGCAACCACTATACAAACTAGCATTACTCAAAGATATATGTCAATAAAGGCAGAAAACTGGAAAACCTAGTCTGGGATCTACCAATGATCAGCTAAACTTCCTAAAAAATAAAAAAAAAATCACTTAACCCTGAAACTCATTTTACAACACACACAGGGATCCTTCCACCAATGTTATTAAAAAGAGCCCATGTGATGAGTCATGTATGTGAGGATAGCAAAGGATACGTATGCAAAAGATAAAGCACCATCAAGCATCATTAATAATCTTAATTCAGTATAAATTCCAGCATAAATTTTGAATGATTTTCAAAATAGCTGGACATGGAGCCAGGCATGATGGCAGATGCCTAAGATACCAGCACTTGGGAGGCTGAAGCAGAGGATTGCCATGAGTTTGAGGCCAGCCTGGGCTACATAGTGAGTTCAAGACCAGCCTGAACTACATAGTAAGACTCCGTCTCAAAAAACTAAAAAACAAGGGCTGGGGATTTAGCTCAGTGGCACTGCGCCTGCCTCGCAAACGCAAGGTCCCAAGTTCAATCCCTGGTACAAAAAAAACCCAAAAAACACTGAAAAATAAAAAACACAAACAAAAAAACCTGGACATGTTTGAAGTCAAGGAGGGGGAAAAGTCTTAAGGAATGGATATTTTTAGTTCCCAATTCAAAAAGAACATTGTTAACACTAATAACAGCACTTATTAGATTTCAGGTACTATCGAAGCATTTTGTTATGTTTATTAACTCATTTACTCTCCCAACAATTCTATATTTTATAGATGAGGAAAAGGAGGCACTTGAGCTCGCTTCAGCAGCACATATACTAAAATTGGAAAAGGAAGCACAAAAAAGCTGAGTGACTTGCCCAAGATCACAGAATCGCACTCCAGATTTTAATCCAAACCATTCTCTTACAATATGCTATGCTGTCTCTCAGCAGTTACTATGTCAAACACTATACAAAATTTTATCTGGACTGTAATTCTGAAGATGACTCATTGAAAAATAATCAAGCTATAAACAGTTTAAATTATGAAATCTAAATGTATATTTAAGATGGATAATTTGATACAAAACAAAGTTTGAGAAGACTTTAAAGTCCTTGCTCGGTAGTACAAGACAAACATTAAATCTGCATTCCACTTACTTGCTTCCACAAAACCTTTCAAAGCTTCTAGTTGCTCTGCCCCAGATAACTGAATGGCTTTTTCCAGGATCTGACGATACCTAAAACAATATAAAAAATAATAATACCTGGGGACATTGCACTTCTAATGCAATTTCTGGGGTTTGTTTATTCATTTCTAATGCAAACTCTGGTGTGTATTTATTCATTTCTATTTACTGTAATTTCGTTCACAGTGCTCTAGTTTGCAGTTTTCTTCATAGTCTATCAAATTTTCCTTTTTAAATTAACCAATTTCAAGCCAGGTGTGGTGGTGCATGCCTATTATCCCAGCACCCAGGAGGCTGAGGTGGGAGGATCACAAAGAGTTTGGGACCAGTCAGGGCTACATAGTGAGTTCAAGGCCAACCTGGACTACATAGTGAAACCCTGTCTGAAAAAACAAAACAAAAATAAAATAAAAGTAACAAAAAGCCAATTTCAAGTGTCTTAAAAGATAAGCTATATTTTTCTTCTTTGTATGATATAGATGCATAAGAATATTAGTTAAGGTGATCAGGAACCTTTCCCTCTTGAGGATCTAATGAATTGAATCTAGGGTGACCAACAATAGGATATGTTCACCAGGCAACAAAACCAAACACGGCCTACACCTGTAATCCCAGTACTCAGGAGCTGAGGCAGGAGGATCACTGTGAGTTCAAGGCTAGCCTGAACTACACAATAAGACTTTCTCAAAAACAAAAAAAGTGGGCTGGGGATTTAGCTCAGTGGTTCTGCCTCCTGCCTCGCAAGTGGAAGGACCCGAGTTCAATCTCCAGTACCAAAAAAAAAAAGCAAAAAACGAACATGAAAATTTGATTGTCTCAGTGTACAAAATAACTCCATCACCCTAAAGGCCTGAACACCCTTTATGCTATCAGACACTGTCTATTCATCCTTTATTTGTATTCAGTTCTTATATTGAATCTACCTAATAGCCATGACCACGCAGACCACATATGATTCAAATAAGCATTCTGAAAAGGATGGAGGAAATTTTAAAAACAAGGACAATCATCACACAATGGCAAACTGCTTCCTAAAGCACAAATGCCATGAGGACAGGGATTTTTGTTTTGTTCACTGCAATGTACATAATGGCTCCAATAGTGCTTGCTTGGTACATAACAAACACTAAAATAGTCAACAGTATTAGTAATATTTTACTTCTTAAAGTGAGTGGTCAGCGTGAAAATTTAAACTATTCTCCATGACTTTCTGTCTTAAATATGTTTAAAAGAATTAGTTAAATGCATTTTATAGACAATAGCATTACAATTAATCAGAAAGTCACCCAGAAAAAAAAAAGTCACCCAGACTGTAATCAAGAAATAAAACTTGCACAAATAGGTCCTGAACTCATTAAGATTTATGACATATTGTGTTGGGCACAGTATCTAGCTGCCATTCAGCACTCACTGATTCTGAACTCATTCAAAATTTTCATAATCTTGATTATATAATTTCATAAAACCACAATAAAAGGAGGCAAACTAATGAAAGAGACACCAAATTCCAAGAGACATGATTATAAAAGCAAGCAAACATTAAGATAATTTTATGAAGAATAATCACTAAATCTGAGGGTCCATAAAAGTGTAAAATTAATTTTTTTATCTTGTTCTTAAGAGACAAAATTATTTGGACTGGGAATTTAGCTGAGTGGCACCATGCCTGCATCGAAAGTGCAAGGTCCTGAGTTCGATCTCCAGTACCAAACAATAAATAAATAAATAATATTGTTATCAAAGAGCTAATTTATGTGGAATATCTCATTCCCGTTCCCTCTATATGTATGTATGCACATATATACACATAAGCAAGCACATGCACAGATTTAAATTTCCATATGCCTATATTTATACGTTTATTGCCCTGGAACATTTTCAGATTATCTTATTATCCAAATTCCAAATTCTATTCCAAGAATCATCTAGGTCAGTGGTGGTGAACCTATGGCACACATGCTGCAGCAGGCTGTTTGCATCAATGAAAGCTCTGAAAGGCTTGCCTAGCATCCTCAAGGGCCTGGCAGGAGGAAAAGATAATTCTCTCTGAAAGACAGCATCCTGGGGCTTCCAACTGTTTCTAAAAATACATTTTTAAATAATTTGCCCATCAGAGATCAGTAAAGCACATAATAATATGAGCCAGGATCAACAAAAATAGACAACAGCAACAACTAAGGACTTCGAACACTGAAGTTATCAAAAAGACTGAAACACAATTACGTTTACCATGTTCCTGGAAATAAAGACAAGATTTAAAGCTTCACCAAGAACTGAGAACCACAAAAGCACCATTTGCAATAAGAACCACCAGAATTCATAATACTGAGCCCATAATCCCAACACGCCAGAAAGGCAGGAGGATCGCCCCATGTTCCGGGCCAGCCTTGACTACATAGTGAGTTCAAGGCCAGTCTGAACTACATAGTGAAAGCCTGTCTCAAAACACATAACAAAAAGGAAACTCATAGACTGAAAGTTAAAGGGTGGAAAACAATACTCCATGAGACAGGAACCTGAAAAAAAGCAGGAGTAGCTATCCTGTTTGCAGGACCAAGTAGATTGCAAACCAACACTGATTAAGAGAGACGAAGAAGGACACTACATCCTTGTAAAGGGA
>NW_004624900.1:10361-95999 GCF_000247695.1 Heterocephalus glaber | reverse complement strand
ATGTAAAGGTACAAGTTCCCAAAGAGAAATGTAAATGTGTTGTATACCTAAAATGTACCAATAAAAGAATTTAAGAAAAAAAAAATAACAAAAATTATAGTACTAAAAATGATGTAAACAAGCTGAGCATGGTGGCACACACCTGTAATCCCAGCAAGAGGATTGCCTCAAGTTTGAGGCCAGCCTTGGCTACCTAGTGAGTTCAAGGTCAGCCTAAACTACATAAGGAGACTCTGTTTCAAAAAATAAAATAAAAATGTTGTAAACAAATGTAAAAACTCAATGAACGACTTAACAGCAGACTATACACGGTTGAAGAACGGCTAAGAAGGCAGCTGAAGAACTTATCTAGAATAAAATAGTGAAATGAAAAGTACACACAACAGAGGGACACAGCATTCCTGAAAGTGAGCCTAATTAGTTTCTCTGAAGTCTAGTAGAGAAATAGGAAGGGGCAGCAACAATATTTAAAGAGAAATAGCTGAAAACTCTCAGAACTGCTGAAAGAATCCATCGAATCAAGAAACCTAGTGAAGATGAGCCAGGATAACTTGGTATCTACAAGAAGTGATCACAACTCTTTAACTCCGTGTATCCATGCCTTTTTGCAATGTGACTTTGTAGCTCTTCCCATAAAAAGGTAGAGTTTAAAGAAGGGAAAAGAAAAAATATGAGAAAAGGAAAAAAATGGAAACAAAGTCTTTGGAAATAGGAAATGGTGGAGGGGGTGAAGGGAGGGCAGGGGAATGGGGAAAAAATTAGAACCAAGATACAACACGTAAAGGCACAAGATCCCAATGATGGATGTAACTGTATTGTATACAAGATACATCACGTAAAGGCACAATATCCCAATGATGTATGTAACTGTACTGTATACCTAAAATGTACCAGTAAACTTAATGGAAACAAAAAAAGGTAGAGTTTATTTCTCCACCTCTAAATCCTACGCTTGTCTGACTAGTAGAATATAGTAAAAATGAGCAGCCGGTTCTAAGCCTAGACTTGAGAGCCCTGGAATGTGTCTCGGGCCTAGGAGCCCTGCTGCTGGCCCATGAACAAGCAGGCTACCCTTCTGGTCAATGTGACATGCAACCCAGTCGGTGGCCAGCCAGCACCACCCATCTGGCTCACAGCTGACCAGGTGCCCGTGGAAACCCACGTGGAACCAAGACCTTTGGAGGCACAGAACCAGCCAGCAGGCTCAACCTGAGCTACTGACCCAAAGAGCTGCAAGCTAAATACAGAATATGATTGCTGTTTTCACCCACTAGGCTTTGAAGTGGTTTATTTCACAGCAAAAGCTAAGTGACACAGAGAAATAAAAACAAACCCACACATACACATCATAATGAGGCTTCTGAAAATCAAAAATAGGTAAGTGCTAATACAATCTTTAGGACAGAGAAATAATCTCTAGTAATCTCTTAAGCATTCTAAATGTTTCAATTTAGTGACAGTGGGAAAGAGTAGGGAAAGTCAGGCATTCTAGGCTGAGATAGCTATATATATATATATATATATATATATATACACACATAGATATAGATATGTAGATATCACTATCTGACATTCAGTAGTTCAATTTGGTAAAAATACAAAAATGTGTTTAGAGTTAGAGGCTCTGAGACAAGCAGACATAGGGTTATTCTGACTTCATTACCTCTATGACCTCAGAGTATATTTCATCTTTGTACAGTATTCATTTTCATCTGTAATGCAAATGCTTTCACCTGCTTGTTAAGAATTTTTAAATGTAAGAAATGTTGTGTTGGGCATAGTAGTTTTAGGTGTTATCAACATCTACTCTAAAGATAGAAACCACTAACACTATTGTAGGGGATTAACAGAGAACCAGAGCATCTGAGTTAGAGGGGCCTCTGATGTCATCCAATCTTGTCTGCCATTGCATGTATGTGTGTGTCTACCGTTTTGACAGGTCTATTCCATTTTACTACTAGAAAGCTCTAATCGAAAGTCTATCTCTGTGGAGCACAGGACAATCTATTTCCTTTTCTGAAAAAAGTTTCTCTTACAGGTAGAAGTAGATAAGAGGTCTCCCAGTATTATCAGCTTCTTGTAAAATGAAATATTCATAATCCAAAGGCCTGCTAGACTCCTCTGGATACCCTCCGTAACCGAGCACGTCAAACTTCCATAGGATTAACTCAAATAAAGACCTGTAACCAAGGACCCAAAGAAGTAACATTCTAAAACAAACAAACAAAAAAGAAACATCACATTATGGTTGGGAAGCAAAGAGATAAAACAATTTAGGGCCTTGTAAATACACGATGCCAGGCCCTGTGTGTGGCTGGTTATGAGTGTGTGTTAGCTGTTAGAGAAGGCTTCCTGGAAGAAATAGCACATGACTGCATCTTAAAGAACCAAGCAGGTTTCAGTCAAGTGAGTAAGACTGAGTATTCCAATAGCTGTCTACTCAGAAGATCCCTCTCCAGGCTCTGCTCCTCTTCTACAACTTCACATAAGCTGTAGAATATGAACACAATGCATATCATGTACAAAAAGCAAAAAGTGTTTGCAAAAAAAATGCTTTCCATATGGCTGACTTCTCACACCAACTTTATAGACAGTTGTGTTAACTCATATTTATAGGAAAGCACCTCTGACTGAGTTTTTACTTTTTTTTTTTTGGTACCGGGGATTGAACTCGGGTCCTTGCGCTTTCTAGGCAGGCGCTGGAACCACTGAGCTAAATCCCCAGCCCATTCTGATTGAGTTTTTAACAAGAAAAGCAGTATAGTCCGGTTAATTAAAAATGGACTTTTTAAAGTAAACAAACCTTGGTTAAATATAAACTCTGTCCTTTTCTATCTGTTTACTGATTCAACCATTTATTGAGCAACTACTGTAACAGACATACTTCTAATGGCTAGGAACATACAGCACCAATATTTAGGAAACCACTGTACCTCATCTTTCCTTAAGATGGAATCCCTTTTTATCCAGCTTCTAAAATAAACCTAAGATCACTGATTTATTTCAAGAATATTTCCCTGATAAAGTACGTAGCTGGCAGAACTGTTTTGTTATGAGGACAAATATCTTGACACATTCTTGCCCATACAGGACCAGATAAATAGCTGCAGACAAGGCCAAGACTTCACTCAGAAAGCAGCTCTGCAGGAATCGCTAGGTAACAATGCACTGGCTACCAGTTTTCAAGCAAATTACTTCATTTAATCTTCACAATAAACCATGTGGTAGTGATGGCCTCTGATGAATCTCACCTCCTATCCATGCTGCTTTGCAACAGACCCACGTCCCCTCCCCCTGAACATGTGGCTCACTTTCAGCAACACTAGAGAACTCATGTGAGGTTTCCCAGGCCAGCCTTAAGAAATTCTGCAGCTTCCACTCTCATTCTTTTGAACAGGCTCATGAAGAAAGACCTGGCCAAACTAGGAGAGAGACCAAAACAACAGTCAGATACATACATGACTCTAGCTCCAGGTGAAGTGCCAGCTGACTATCCACATGAGTGGACCCAGGTAAGATCAGAAAAACAGCTCAGTCAACCCATAGACTCTTCTGCTGTCACTTGCTGTTTGCTACTTCACTGCTTTGCTGCCTTCCTGCATTCTGCCTGTCATGAACTGTTTCTCCTCTTTGATGCCCCTCTCCCATGCCACCCTGCCTTGGAGCCAGCCAACTATGGACTGAAACCTCTACAAACTGTGAGCCAAAATAAACTTTTCCTCCTTTAACTTTGGGTGTCAGATATTTTGTCTCAGCAACAAGAAAATTAAGACAGAATTTGGTAAGATATACTGGTTGTTCACACCACTAAGTTGGGCATTGGGGATTGAGTTGTTTTGTTTGCAGTGTTGGGGATCAAACCCAGGGCCTTGAGTGTGCTAGGCAAGCACTCTCCCTCAGAGCTATATCCCAGCCTGTTTGCTTTATTAAACAGCAATAGACAATGCAAGCAGTATACAGGATAGGTAGCACTGTTTATCTCCAGTTCACAGCTGAAGAAGTAAATTCTAAGCCGGTCTCAGAATTCTGCAAAGGCTTAAAAAGCGGTTATGTCTTCTGATAATTAATAGGTGTTCCAACATAGCAAAAACAAAACAAATACACTGGTACCTCGGTTCATGAACTTAATTTGTTCCACAGTTTTTGAAAAGATGGCCATGTCTGTATCTGTGCAGGAAAGATGAACCAAACTGTTCACAAACAAAAGCATTCCTGAACGAGGTACCACTGTATGGCAAAATATACAAGCTAGTTTTACTTTCATCTAAGTCTTAATTGTGCCATGAAAACATAGTCAACTTATTTCCAACCCACAGATTAAATCATTACCGGTGGCTAAATAATAGTAACAGTGAGGCATGAGGACGCACACCTGTGATCCCACTCCAGAGACTGAGGCAGGAGGATCACTGCGAGTTCAAGCCAGACCCTATCTCAAAAAACTAAAATCAATCAATCAATCTAACAACAACTTCATAGGATTTTCTACATGCCCAATACGTACTGTACTAAGTGATCTATGGGTCGTGAGTGTATACACACACACACAAACACACAGATTTTGCCCTTAAAAATAAGTAGCACAATTTTTCCTATTTTCATAAATGCGAAAATGCTGCTCAAAGTAATTAAGCCCAATATACATAGCTAAATTTCCCACCGATAAAAGTTGATTACATTTATCACCAGAGAAAAGGCACCACAACCCACGTAAAGAAAATTCCCGATTTCAATGTACAAGTGTATCCTATTGACACCTGTTAAAGTGATCTCAGCTGTCAAGATGTTACGTTCGACTAGTGAAGCATATTATGCTGAAAGCGTGTTCACTACAAAAAAGCAATGCTAAAAAAAAAAAAAAAAGCAATGCTGCAAAATCTACAGAGAAAAAACATCTGTACAAACACCCACCTATCTACGATTATCACTGTTCAACAGCGGCTTGCAGACATGCACGTTAACCTGGAGCGGACCTAAGCGTGCCCCTTAGAATTCCAACACAACCATCCTTCCTGAGCACACCCTCCTCTAGACATGCTGTGCCTCGCCAGAGTCGGTGGCTGAGTGAGCGTCAACACACAAGGACTTCCAGGGTTTCTGGCCGGCATGACAGCGGCCATACCACCTTGGCCTGTCGGCCCTGAGAAACCATCTCCCCGGAACACCCTGCATCAAGGTCCCATGATGGAAATGCCCCCCCCCCCGAAATGGGGCGGCTGCGAGGGTCCAAGGAGAGGTCCGGCTCCGGGCCAGGATGGAGCGGCGAGAAGGGGTGTCTGTTGCTCGGACCGCGCCTCAGGATCCTAGGGACCCGAAGGCGCCGCCAGGGGCTGAACGAGGTGACGCCTCGGCCTGAAGCCTCGAGGCCCCCAGCGAGACGCAGGGATCCGTGGTTCCCCCCTCCGCCTCCCAGCGGAGCCCAGGCCCGCCCCCCTCGCCCACCAGACCGCCCCGCCGCACCTCCAAGAGCCCGATCACCTCAAGGACCGCAGCCTGGGGCATCTCTCGCCCCTCTCTACTCACTTGCCCGCCAGGTCTTTATGCGAGCCGCTCGAATTCATGAGCTGGGCCAAATCCTGGCGCACGGCTGCCGCCATCTCTCCAAGCTCAGCCGCCGCTGCGAGGCCTCCCCAGGCCGAAAAGAAAACGAGTGTGGTCCTCCGCAGGTCAGCCAGAGAAAACCAGAGATACCACTGAGTAGCACCTTCGTGGGCCAGAGCGCCGGGTGTAGGAGCTGGACTAACTCCGCCCCCAGGGTTGAGTGACGCGGAACTCCGTTTAGCAAGTCGCAGGCCACGCCAGGCCTCGCCAGCGATTCTGGCTCTTGCGCTCCGACTTGAGATTGGCTGGTGAACTTCGGCCTGGTGTTGCTTGTGCAACTGCAGTAAGGGCCGGGTACCTTGAAGGACAGTGTTTCCACTAAGTTCCGGATCTCGCATCTGTATTGTACCATTAGTTCTTTTTTTTTTTTTTTAACCAAAACATTTATTGGTACAATTTAGATATACGTAATGATAACATTCCTCATAAGGGAATTTGTACATGTGCATGATACATCTTGCTTTTTTCCCATTCCCCCATCCCTATTCCCCTTCTTATTTACAAAACTTTCCATTTTTCCTTCTATTCTTTTTTTTTCTTGTCCCTTCTTTCTTTACCCCTTCCCCGTTCCCCTTCTCATTTGACCATTTTCTTCCCATTTCCTAATATCTATTATACATTTTGGTCCTTATTTCCACTTTCAGTTTTTCACATCAGAGAAACAATGCTATGGCAAAGAATGAGTTTTTTATTGTTTTCATTTTCAGTTCACTACAGTCCAATACTTTTTAAAATCCTCATCCCCCTTTCCACTCTATACTTTTTTTTCTTTCTTTTTTTTGGTAGAGGGAATCGAACTCTGGACCTTACTCTTGCCAGGCAGGGGGCGACACTACTGAGCTAAATCCCCGGCCCTCTATAACTTTTTAAGGGTTGATCATACATACCAGTTTGCTGAGGACAACACCATCTTCCACATGCTGCCCTGAAGTCGTCATTAATAACACCCACTTTCACCCTAAAACGCTATTTGTGTGACAAATCATGTAGTCACCCTGCCTTTGTCTGCGATCTTGTTCATTTCTCATACCTCATAGAATTCCTCCAAATACGAGCAAATAAATTTAAATCTTTATCCCTCCTCTCTGCTTTTCACAAAAAGTAACACAAATTACTGTTCTGCCCTTGATGTATTCACTTTTCCTGGAGATCTTACTGTATAAATCCGGCCCGGAAAAAAACAAAATAACCCATTATTTTTAGATCTGGAGAGTCTTACATAGTGAGGGATGCTATAATTTATTTAATCCTTAGATGACACTCAAGTTATTTTTCATAAATTAGTCAATGCTGCAATGAATAACCTTATACATGGATGAGGGTTTTTGGTTTTGTTTTTGAGACAGGATCTCACTAATGTAGTCCAGGTTAATCTTGAAATTGAGATAGTTCTGCTTCAGCTTTCTGGGTGCTGGAGTTACAGCCATGTGCCACCATGCCCAGCTTCAGTTTTTCATAGGTACCAGTAAAATAATCCCCAGAAGTGAGATAGATATACACAGTTTTTGGTACATATTACCAAATTTCCCTTTATAGGGCATTTTTCTCTCCAACTAGACATAAATAGGATAATTTCTTACAATCTTACCTATAAAGGATGGTAAAATCTATAGTTTTTGCCATCTTGATATCTGATAAATTTCATGTTCTCTCTTTGGGGAAGGGGGAGAAAAGACCAGAATAAAAAAATAAGGTGAAAATTGCCCATATCAATTCAGATCACATTCCTTTGGAAGAATGCCTCGTCACAATGATATTAGAAATGTAGTTTCCAGTTGGGCTCCCTTATGCCCACAAAAAAGAAAAGTTGAGGACAATCAGTAGTTTCTACTACAAGCTGTCCCTCTGATCACACATGTGTGTGTCTTTCTCCTCATAGTAGAACATACTCCCTTCCTCTCCAAGGAAGAGAGTTCAATTTCCCACTCAGTTTTATCAACAGACAAAATTACAACAATTTAAAGATCATAATTTACTTCATTTTAAAACCAGGAAACTCTTCATTCTATAACAGAATAAGTGCTCCAAGGAACCAAGGAGAGACACTTAGTTTTATAGATAGGAAAGAGTTGAAGAACACAGAAACAAGAAACAAGAAACTGGTTATTTCAGAGTCACTTTCCTCATAAGGTGGGGGCAGGTAGATAGAAATATAAGTGGTGAAAGGAATAAATATGAGAAAAAGAAAAAACGGAAACAAAATCTTCGTAAATAGGGTGGGGTAGAGGGGTTGAAGGGAGGGCAGGGGAATGGGGAAAAAATAAGAACCAAGATATATCATGTAAAGGTACAAATTCCCAGCGATGAATGTCATCATATTGTATACCTAAAATGTACCAATAAACAATTAAAAATTAAAGAAAAATAAGTGATGGGTTAACCTCAGTTGCTTTAGGTTACCTCTGTGCGTGTGTGTGTCTGTGTGTATTAAAGGCAAAGAGAACTTTATTATTATGCCAAATGAAAGTCACCTGTTTGAGAAATCACTCTAATCCTGATTTCTCCAAAGTTAAAATAAACAACTTAGTTTCAGCTGGTGACATGGAACTTAAGCATGAGTGACTCCATTTTGGTTTTTACCCTAGTCCTTTAGAGTCTAGCTCAGGAGCTTAGTCCAAAGCAATGGCCTCCTATAATTTTTATTTGACAGTTTCTACATCAGCTCTAAATCAAAGCTACCTGATGACGTAGAATCCTCTGTATCATGTTGGAATGTAGCTTTTTATGATCTGCCCCATGCCCAAATTTGTAATACAGAACAATAGTGGAGTAGAAGCGGAACAACCACTTCAATCCAGTCACTGGCCCACAGCAATGGCAGAACCCTGGGTGGGAACTATGAAGATTCACTACCCTGGTGGTGGAATAAGAACCTTAATGACACCTTGGTTCTGCTCTCTGAGAAGACTTCCATTGTCCATTGTATTCTGTGGGACCATTCTTCCTCTGAACAAAGTAGTACCTGCTTATTGGCAGAGAATATTTTCAAGACCCTAGTAGATGACTGAAACCACCACTAATTCTGAACCAAATGTGTACTTTTTATATTTTAATTTTTTATAAAGCCTAATTTATAAATTAGCACAATAAGAGATTAACAATAACTAATAATAAAATAACAATTATAACAATATGCTGTAATAAAAGTTATATAAATGTGGTCTCTCTTAAAATATCTTATTCTGCTGTAGATATTAGCAATCTCCAAATATGATTATTGTTCCTTATTGAGTTGAGAGTGGTCATCTTTTCATTTAAAGGAAGCACTTTACAGCTTCTCTTTGCCAGCATCACTACCCTTTACACTTTGGGGCTATTATTAAGTAAAATAAAATTATTTTAACAGAACCATTGCAATACCACAACAGTAGATCTGCTATCCAACACAGTATTAAGTGACTAATGGAAGGGTAGCATATACATTGTAGACACACTGGTGAAAGAGATGATTCATTTCTTGGGCAAGATAAAGGAGAATGAGAAGAGATCTCATCACACTACTCACAATGATGCTCACTTTAAAATGCATTAATTATTTACTTTTTGGAACTTCCCATTTAATATTTTTGGGACACAATTGACCACAGATAATTGAGACCCACTGAAAGTAAAACCACAGATAAAGGGTTATGGTACAAGTTAACTGGATGTCAAGCATATCCCCTCTTTGGGAATTCTCTAGGACTTGAACAATCAAAGGCTTTTGTAGGCCAGACTATTTTAAGTGTGTTTGTTTATAATATAATTCCATGGACTATTCAGTAAGCTCTGACTGTTTGCTTCCAGTTTCTCATGCCAGTAACCAAAGTTCTTCTACAAGTAGTTACTAAACCTACACCCCCATAATTCATTCTAATTTTTTCCTTTTTGTCAGATGATCCTTTATTGAAATATTTTTTGGTGGTCCATAGTTACCTGGACTTTCCATTATATTGATTCTTCCAATCCCAATTTAGTTGGCTTGATTTAACCTCTTTTACATTATATTTGTATTCCCTTATTTCCACATCCAGAATATTGGTTCACAAGTACATAAGGAATTATAGAATCAGAGTATCCTATAAGTACTCATTTTATTAATCCCACATTATACATACAGCAGTCTCAGAATAACACCAATATGACTACTTATCAGTATCCACATTCTGTGAATTAAAGCTAAGGGAGTTCGAGGCCAGTGCATACTTTGCCTTGTGGGCTGGTTGGTATGTGGAGACTGATTTGTCCAGATCAGGGCAGGAAAACCCATAAAGCCTTGATGTTCAAAGGCCAAGATAATATCTGTTGAAGACCTGACTCTTCAAAACAATGCAGGAGAGGTTAAAGTACCACTTTAGGGGAAGACTCAGATTCCCTATTAACTTACATTCTACCCTTACAAGAATGCTTTGTTCTTCTTTTACTAGCCCGTGGCACCCAACATCACTGTTCCTGAGTCACTCATCATCCCCTCTGATTGCTTATGTGTACTTCAATAAATAGTAGCAGGCTTGGGAAGTCCTTTGTCTTTTGCCTAACATGCGGCATTGATCTCCCAGACCCCCATTTATCTACAAAATTGTCTTTGTCTTTTATCCTTTGCCATACCCCTCAAGCAGACAGCTGTGGGCTTGGCCATTCCCTGGTTACTGTGCTAGAACAGAGACCTACTTAGGCCTGAGAGGGAAGTCACGCTGCCCCCTGCCCTGAGTGAGGAAAAGGAGGACATAAGGTGGCGGGAGGACTCCAACAGACAAATCCAGAGACAGAAAGTGAAAGGTAAAGCACTTGGCACTATGGAAAGCTTTCAGTTAGCTAGGAAAACAATAGGGCAGGATCATTCAGTAAAAGAATGAAAATATGTGTAGCTACTACACATGATGCTAATGCAGTCCAGAGCTCAAGTTACCACCTGAACATTTTTTTAAAATGTTATGAGAGATTGTTAAATATAATCCATGGTTTTCCCAGGTGGAAACCTTGAACACTGAAAATTCAAATGGAGTGGTTGAAAATTTAAAAAGAGCTCACAGCAGAGGAGAGCCTATCTCTCCTGAGACCTCTTCAGCTTGGGGCCTAGTAAAATCAGTTTTGGGTCCTTTAAGCACTATTCCACCCTAGGCTCCTGTCCTCGGTCAAGATGAGAGAAGAAATGTACTAAGGAGGGAAAGAAAAGTCATCTGACACTAAGGAAGACCTAGGAACCAGATGAGGCTTAATAAAGAAACTCCATGGCTCACACTGCCTGAACACTTAACAATAAAATATTCTGCACCTTGCATATCTAAGTATCAACAACTAGTTAAGGAAGCAGCTATGCACGGAGACGGTCTTGCGCCTTGTTGCTTCCCAGCAACAGTTAGTGCTGATCCAAACAACAAAACTCAGTTTATTCCTAAACACCAGGTGTTTGACTTCAAATTGCTTAAGGAGTTAAAACAAATAATAGAGCTCAGGAACCATTTACTTTGGGTATTTTAGATGGAGTGCTGAGGACTTACCCTCTAACCCCATATGATGTTAGACATCTTGCTCATTCTTATTTGTTCCCCTGGTTAATACCTCCATTTTAGTATACAATGGCAAGAGTTTGCAGTAGACCAAGCCACCAAAAACAGGCAGGGAAATATGGTCATTGTAACTGAAAAAGTGCTCCTAAAAAATGAACCCTTTGCACCCGTGGCACAACAGTTACAGCATACTAATGAGACATGAAAAATAGGTCAATTGATGAGAAAGACTTGACTCACTGTTTCAGAGGATGGGGCACCAGCTCAATCTTTTTTACCTATCGGCCCCAAGGAACCATATACACAATTTATTGCTAGAGTATAGGGGACTGTCCACTGGCAGGTTCCACACACACAGGCAGCAAACGTGCTTGTTCTTCAGCTTGCTTATGATAATTCTAATTAGGATTACAAAAGCCAAGGCTTGGCTACTGTTAAGGATACAAAGAATCTAACCAATTACATTGAAGCCTGCCAAGACATTGGTACTGAGACTCATACGGGCTCTGTGCTGTGTCAAGCCATAATAACTTTTGCCCAAGGAACAAAAAATGTTAATTCTCACAACACCAAATGCTTCAATTATTAAAAGACAGGACATCTCCATAGACAACGTACTGCTCCAGCTAAAGGAAACAACACCTCTGGCCCTGTACTTCAGGGAGTTATGAACGCCAGAGAAAATAAAGTGGGAACAATGCCTCCCAACTTATGCCCCCGCTATGAGAAAACAAAACAATGGGCCAGGCATTGCCATTCTAAGTACCATAAAGACGGCACTCCTCTGATAGGAAACAGAAAGGGGGGCCTACCCTGGGCCTCTCAAACAACAGGAGTGACTTATGCTGGGAATCAGGACCTCGGCCAGATTTATTCAGTACAGACTGGGGTCCCAGAGACATATTGCTTCCCTTACCTGAAGAACTCCAGGAAGCACAAGATTATACCTCCCTTCAGCTCAGAAAATAAATCTTTTATCGGGGGTGACAAATCTGTTAAGATACCTACTGGGATTTGGGAACCCTCACCAGATGGCACTATTAGACTGATCATAGGAATAACAGATTTAAATTTAAAAGGTCTAACGGTCTTGCCACATATTATAAATACAGATTATAAAAAAAAATTCAAGTTACTATTCAGTCTATAGACATTTGGGTTTTTAAACCTGGTGATTATGTGGCTCAATTAGTCTTGTTACCTATATTTAAAAATGACATTAAGAACTACAAGCACCCACAAAAAGTAAATGAGGGTTTTGACAATATTGCTAAAAAGGAAATATATTTTACCCAAGAATTAACCAAGAGAAGGCCTGTGTGCTCTATTAACATGGGAAATGTTTTCAGAGCCTGTTAGGTACAAGAGCCGATGTTTCTATAATGTCCTCTTATCAGTGGCTAGTTTCCTGGGCTACAAAACCAGCTTTGACCTCATTAGTGGGGCTCGGGTCACTACAACAGGTTTTACAAAGTGCAACTCCCTTATCATACTCTGGGCCAGAAGACTAAACCAGCTTATTCCTACCTTACATAACACCTATACCTGTTAATTTGTGGGGGAGAGACTTACTAAAGAAATGAAAAATAAAATTGACTACCGAATCTATATCTATAGATAAAAATATAATGACAAAGATGGGATATCAGTCTGGACTAAGATTTTTAAAAATTTACAAGACAACCTTCAACCTTTAAATGTTAAAGTTAAATTAGACCATACAAAAATTGGTTATCAATCCCATTTTTAACAAGGGCCATTGATGTTTCTCCTCCCCAAACAGCTTTACTTTTACAATAGAAAACCAAAAATCCTGTTTGGGTAGATCAATGGCCCCTCAAGCAAGAAAAGCTCATATGTTTATATAAATTAGTACAAGAGCAAATTCAATTAGGTCATTTAGAGCCATCTGTTAGTCCCTAGAATACCCCTATATTTGTCATCCCCCAAAAGTCTAGAAAATAGAGATTATTACAAGATCAAAAAACAGTTAATGCCTGCCTCCAACTGATGGGGTTTTACATCTGGGGCTTCCAGCCCCCACTGCTGTGCCAAGGGAATGGCCCCTAATTGTAACAGACCTTAAGAATTGCTTTTTTTTTTTTTTTTTTTACAATTCCCTTATATCCTCCTGACCTTCAAAAGTTTGCCTTTTATGTACCTAGTATAAATTTCAAAGAGCCTATAAAAAGATATCAATGGATAGTTTTGCCATGAGACATGATAAATAGTCTTTGCGCCAACATTTTATAGGACAGGCCTTATAAGGCACTAAAAAACAATACTCTCAGGCAGATGTCATTCATTATATAGATGATATTTTACTAGCAACCAATTCCAAATCCCAGTTATATGATTTGTTTGCCTTAGTAAAAAAGGATTTAAAGTCTTTTGGCCTCTACACAGCCCCTGATAAAGTACACATTTCTAGCCCTCACTACTGCTTAAGATCCCTACTAACAGAACAGGCAGTAAGACCTAAAAAAAAAAAAAAGATAAGATAAATTATTGACTCTAAATGATTTCCAAAAATTATTGGGAGATATCCATTAGCTCTGTTCCAAATTGAGCTTACCCACTTATCAATTAAAACATCATTATGATACTTTACAAGGAGATCCTCAAATTAATTCTCCACATCAGTTAACCCAAGGCACAAAGAGAGTTACAATTGATTTTAAAAAATGTTATGGGGATGACAAGTTTATCATATTAATACTAACCATCCCCTTCTCTTATAGCTTTTATATACCCCTCATTCTCCTACTGATCAGTTCTGTGATTCTCAGTTGTTTTCGATTAAATGGCTATATCTTCCTATCTAATTGATAAAAATCTTACAGCTATATACTGAAGAAATTGCTAAAATTGTTGTATGGGGAATTGTTAATTGTTTGCTATTGATCCATCTATAATAATGTTGCTTATAGATATTTCTCAGTAGTCTACCTTACTACAACAGGCAATATATTAACAAATCACTTTTGCTGATTTCATGAAATAAATTGACGATCATTTTCCCAAGGAACCTACTTGTCAATTCTGTCTTAAACAATCATGTATTATTCCTAAGATCATTCAATTAGAACCCATTGCTGGTATTCCAACCTATTTTACAGATTGCTCCTCTAAACAATATAGCCATTTGGAACAAAAATTTTCAACATGTTATTTTAACCCCAGGCCTTTAAGCTCAGCATTCAAAAATAACTCCCATTTTATATGTTCTAGAACTCACAAAACATTTTTCTAGAAATATTGTTAGCAATTCAGCTTATGCAATATTCTTCACTTGAGGAGTGAGGCTCGAGAGTGCCATCTTGTGAGGCACAATAACCACACTGCCCCCTTTTACATAGGGTACATTAGAGCACACTCCAATTTGCCAGGACCTTTAGCTTTTGATAACCAACAGGCTGATTTTCTCATAGATTATGTTACTCCTTTCGATTTAACATGACAATTACATGCTTATCACCACCAAAATAATAAGGCTCTGACAAGACAGTTTCAATTGTCTCAGTCACAAACTAAAAAGATTTTTCTATCCTGTCCAACTTTCCGAAAAAAATCCCTCAACCTGTTTCCCCTAAAGAAAACAACCCCAGAAGACTTGAATAAAATAAAATTTGGCAAATAGATGTTACACACATCTCTTCATTTGGCCAATTAGAATATGTTCATGTTTCAATAGATACCTATTCTCATATGATTCATGCTCCTTGCCATACAAGAGAAAAAATTAGACATATACAACAACATTGTTTATCAGCATTTTCAGCAATGGGGATTTCTCATACAGTTAAAACTGACAATGGTCCCTCTTCTGTCAACAGAGCCTTATCTTCCTTTTTTCAGCTCAGACATATTAAAAATCTTACAGACCTTTCTTACATCCTCAAGGACAGACAATTACAAAAAGGACACATTTATCTCTTAAGACTCAACTAAATAAATAAGCAGGGGGAATACAATTACCTCCACAAGCCCAGCTAGATCTTGCTATTTTCACTTTAAACTTTTTAAATCCACATACAGAGAACAAATGTACTCCTGCTGAACTTCATTGCCAAACTGCTCATTCTAGCTCTCCTTGTGCTCAAGTTTTATGGAAAGATACTCAAAAAGTTTCTGGGAAGGCCCTTCACTATTAATAACATGGGCATGAAGGTATGCTTGTGTATTAACAGGTGATGGAGCCCCAGTGTGGTTGCCACGTAGAAACACGTGACTATGGAGAGAAGAGAAAGCTGAGACCAGGGAGGTACCTGCCATCAGCAAATCTGCTGGTAAAAATGTTTTCCCAGATGACCTTGGAAGAGAAGCTGGCACCACAAGTACTGAGATTCACACAGACTGCACATAGGGACAAGTGGAGAAGACAACTCAAGAGGCCAGTATGCTGGTGGCACAACAAGGCCCCCCCGCAAACTCCTGACAATATGTTCATTGCCATGATGGCTATCATAGCATGCACTGTATGTATAACTCCAGTGGCAGGAAAAGAGTAACAGGCATATGTGCCAAACCCACCCTTGCTCAGACCCATCACTTGGGCAGATTGCCCTCCTAAAATTTATCAGAAGTTTAGAATCTACCATGATCAAATAGACTGGTTGCCTGGTCCTTCATCATTATTAGATATATAGGACAAGACTGTTATAAATTATACCTCCCATTTTACATATCACCCATTATGTGTGGAATATAGGACAATACAGTCCAATTACTGTCTACTTGCTATCCCCCAATATCGGTTGGCACATGATCATCCACAACTAACTCTTTTAGGGCTTGGATCTATTGATGAGTCAGGTACAAGTATTAATTCATTTGTTCCTGATATTTCTCTCTGTAAGGTTTGTACAATTTGAGAAAATTATGCAAAAGGTGCCCTCCTTGGGATATTTATAAAGGAAATAGGGACAAAGGATGCTTATAGGACAATATGAATTTATTGATTGGGGACCTCAGGGAACCTTGAGGAGAAGGGCTAATAATGCTCCTGAGTGGCATGATGGTTTATAGCAGAACATAATACATCAACTAAACAGACCCTTCCTAAAGGCCAACTCACTTGAGAGGGCACAAGATTTGGCCTGCCGATATCACAAACTATTATTGATGTCAAACCTAGACCTATACAAAGACTATTTAGAAACTCATCTTACCTTTGTTACAGAAAAATAGACAGGCTATTATATAAACTCTCTGTCAGGCACTATTGCCTTACTTGTTAGACAAAATAACACTAGCAGAATTTTAGAATATATTTACAATCCTTATGTCTTTTTACAGAAAATTTACCTTAAGTCATTACATTAAAACTGGGGATGTCTTAATAAGATCTTATTAATCCTTAGACACAATGCCCAGGGTATGGATGCCAATAAATTTAACAGAATCTTGGTCCTATATTCCAGTATTACATCTTTTACAGACCCTGGTAGATCACCTTATACACAGAACTAAAAAAATAAGACTGATTATTTCTAGAATAATTTCTTTAATATTACTGATTTCTAATATAGCCATTTCTCCTGTAGCTCTCACCCATTTTGTTCAGAGAGCACATTTTATAGATAATTAGACAAAAACTGCTGATGAGTCCTAAAAAATACAACATGCTATAGATACAAAGTTGCAATCTCAAATTAGTGTGTTAGAGACTACGGTGCTATAGATGAAGAATCAAATAGAAAGCTTACAGGGCCAGGGATTTAGCTCAGTGGCACTCACCTGCCTCGAAAGCACAAGGTCCTAAGTTTGATGCCTGGCACCGGAAAAAAAAAAATCGGAAGCTTACAGTTATAACAAAGCCACAAATGTCTTTATAATGTTACTCCATTCTATGTAACTCCTTTACTTTATAATCAATCTTCTCATCCTTGAGAACATATTAAAAACATATCCAAGGAATAATACATAAAAATGTAACCTTGGATCTAGATGCTCTTCAAAAGGAAGTTTTATCTATTGTCTCAAGAAACTCAGAATGTTGATGAATAAATAAAAAATTGGGACAATTGATCAACTTCAGAGAAAGACTTAGGTTCCCTATTAACTTATAGTCTATCTTTACCAGAACGCTTTATTCTTTTTTTACTAGCCCATGGCCCTCTCCATCGCTGTTCCTGAGTCACTCGTCACCCCTTCTGATTGCTTATGTGTACTCCATAAAGAGTGGCAGGCTTGGAGCATCCTTTGTCTTTTGCCTAACATGAGGCATTGATCTCCTAGCCACCGCCATTTATCTACAATATTGTCTTTGTCTTTTATTCTTTGCCATACCCCCCAAGTAGCTAGCCATAGGGCTTGGCCGGTTCTCAGTAATTACTGAAAACAGTTGAATATTTTCCCGTATCTCTTATAAACTCTCATTTTTATAATGTACCAGAGCTATATTGTGAACCCATATAAGTGTTACAAAGTGCATGTTCTTCCTTTTAATTCTCATTTATTCTTAAGTTTACAAGTAACACATATTTAATGCTCACCATCAGCTCTTATACCATTATCTCTCTAAACATTTTGGTGCCTGAAATTGGCTCCTTAATGGATTTCTCAGGGAGGGCTTATAGAAACTATATTTTTGCATGTTCTTGGATGTTGATAAGAACTTATGTTTGAAAATCAGTTTTAGTAATACAATAAACATACTTTTCTTGAGAATCTTCAGTGTGGTACTCCAGTGTGTGTGTGTGTGTGTGTAACTTTTCTGAAAAATGTCTGATGAGGGTTTAATTTTCTCTCCCTTATAATTCACTCACTCTTTTTGCCTAGTATTTTTTCTTCAAAGCATACCTAAGGATACCCAGTATTTTTTCTTCAAAGTCCAGTAATTTTAATAGACTATGTTGTTAGTTTTGGTCATTCTAGGTGTCTTAGTTACTTTTCTCGTTGCTGAGACAAAATACTCGATACTCAAAGTTAAAGGAGGAAAAGTATTTCAGTTCTAGGTCTGTAGAGGTTTCAGTAGCTAGTTGGTTGATACTAAGGCAGGTCTCATGGCAGAGGGGCATCTCAGAGGAGAAACTGTCCACTGTAGGGCAGGCAGGAAGCAGTGTTAGTAAAACAAGTCTCCCTTCCCTTTTATCCCTTCTCTGGATTTGGTACTAAATCAAGGAATACACAAATCCAAAGATTGAATAGGAACTGATGGTAGAATGGGGACAAGACATTCTAAATCTGCCATCAACAGTGGGAAGCAGACGGTGAAACTTGGATTGTAAACTAAGAATCCTGAGAGGCAGAAGGACAAGTAGGAAGAAGTGAGTTAGGAGAGTTAGAGAGTTTTCCTGGGTAAAAACCATACTGAGCATTGTACATGTTGGTCCAACAATAGAGACCCTCAGAGCCTTCTAATAAAATTAATACTTGGAGGTTTTCCTGCTTCTATCTAGGTATAGAAAGAGAGAAAGAGCATTGCTCCCACCACAACAGTAATAATGACTAGATTTTATAATAACAAAATCATAACTCTGAGTCTAACAGAAAGCTGAAGTTGCAGAGCAAGCAAATGACAAGAGATCAAAGGAAAGTTGGGTGCTTCTAAAAAGAGATGATGTCAGGTGTGGTGGCACACGCCTATAATCCCAGCACTTGGGAGGCTGAGGCAGGAAGATCACCTTGAGTTTGAGGTCAGCCTGGGCTACATAGTGAGTTCAAGGCCAGTCTGAACTACATAGCAAGATTTTGTCTCAAAATAAATAATAAATAAATAGAGGTGAGATGCCAGCAATTGCTGATTGTGGCAAAGCTCAGAGGAGAGATGGGGCTGCTGTACACACAGGATAGGAGAAATCAGCTAAAGTATTAAATTATTAAATAATTAATATTAAATATTAAATAGAGCCCTATGAGAACAACAATCATACAGAAATTCACATCCATTCACAGGCTCTTCTCTGTGGCCCACCCTGTGGCCCCCAGGCCAAAGCCTGGGAGCAGGGTGGAGGGCACAAGAAAGTGTCTGGGCAGGGGGTACAAGCCTGGAGGAGAGGAGTAGCTGCCACTGCAGGAAACGCAAGACCCCATCCCCAAGAAATAAAAGACTTAAATTGATGATGGCAGTGGGCAGCAAACCTCCCCATCTTGGGGACAAGTGGAGACCCATTGCAGGTGGAGGAATAGGAAAAGGATAAAAATCCTTCTACTCCTGAAGAAGGGTCTAGAAACACAGAGCTCATCTAACACTGAAGGAGGAACAAGATGATAGAAACCTATCTCCCCTCAGGGGCCTGCCCCCTACACTGAGGCAGCCCCCGCAGGCACCTAGTAACAAGCAGCAAATAACACAGTTTTCTGCTGGGAGAAGAACAGGAGCTTGCAGAGAAGTCCAGGAACTCAGAAGGCTTAAAAGTGAAAGTTGAAGAGCAGCAATGAGAAAACAAACCAGCCCCTACCCTATGCTCAGAATAACTCTAAAGGAATTTGAAGATGATGGTGCACTGAAGGTAACCATAGCAACAACAAACTCAAGCTAAGTGACTGACCTCAATCTTTCACACTAACAGGCTAACGGAGGTGCTGAACCATTTTCAAGTATAACTAGTATAATTTCAGTCTCTCTTGTGCACACGTGGTCCAGCATTCAATTGGTAATTACCAATATGAGAAATACACACATACACACACGTGCACACACACACATACTCTCTACTGTCAAGAGACAAGGCAATCTGAAAGATAACAGACAAGGAATTTAAGAAAACAATGATTAATATATTAAAGCTTCAACATGCAGACAGCATGAGTAAACAGAAAAGAGGAAGAAAGTGTAAAAGCAAAATGCTGAGAATAAAAAGTCATGTTAATCAAGATGAAAAATGTCTTCAATGAACTCATGAGTAGACTCAACACAGTTGAGGAAAGAAGCAGAGGATGAGGGTGTAGCTCAGTGTTACAGCACCTGCCTAGCACATACCAGGGCCTGGGTTTGATCCCTAGCACCACAGATAAAATAAAATAAGGAATGAATCAGGGAATTTAAAGACAGGTCAATAGAAAGAATTCACATTATGAACCAAAGTGAAGGAGGGCGGAGGGAAGAGTAGGGAAGGAGAGGACAGAGAGAGATCCAAGAGCTGATCCAACACACATGTAATTGGAACCTGATTAGTCAGCCCTATGTCACTGCAATGAAACACTGGAGGCAACTAACATTATCGAGAAGAAATATATCTTCTAGCTCACAGTGTTGGAGCTTTAGGGCATAGGGCCTGCATTGACTTTGTCCTGGTGAGAACCTCCTGGTGAATGGCAATGTTCCAAGTCCTTGGATGAGATGTCTATGTTTTAAACCAGGAAGCAGAGAGCTGTGCAGGGCCAGACTTTCTCTTTTCATATATGTACGTATGTGCGATGTATGAAATATATGTATGTAAGAAGTGAGGACTTGCTATGTTGCCCAGGCAGGTCCCAAACTCCTGGGTTCAGGAGATCTTCTTGGCTCAGCCTCCTAATACCAAGGAATACAGGTGCAAGCCACTGCCTGGCTATGTTTGCTCCTTTTATAACAATCCTCTCTTGGGAACCTAAAGGGTTACAGTAAGTTGCACAGGGACCACCTCATACCCTCAAAGACCTGAGGATCGCCCACTAGGTCCTATATTCCAAAGGTCCCATCATCTAGAATATTGTTCCCTGGGGACCAAGCTGACCTTTGGGAGACACTCAAACCACATCCAGTGACAGCAGAATTTAAGAAAGAGAAGAAACAAAATGGTAGAACAAAGGTTTAAAGAGATAATAGCACAGAATTTTCCAAAAATTGTGAAAAATATCAAACCATACGTCCAGGGAAACTCAGGAAACCCTCAAAATGATGAAATATATACATATAATATTCCGTCAAGCACCAAAGATAAAGAGAAAATCTTAAGGGCAGCTAAAGTTAAAAAAAAAGAGAGACATATTCTATGCAGAGGAATTAACAGAGTCTGGTCACAAATTATGCAGTCCAGAAGACAATGGAGTGGCAGGTTGGCTGTGCAAGGGACAGTGTCTTGAACTTACATTCTGGTAGTTCACCTTTGTCATGGTTTGTGTTTAGATGTCCCCCTAAAAGCCTTGTGGAGTCATAAGTGGGACTTTTCAGAGGTGGTTGGATCTGGAGTGTGTGATGGTGGGATTAAGGATGTGATGCTGGGATTAATTCATGGTGTGATGCTATGAATAAGGGTGCCCCACCCTGGCTGTGAGTACTACCTACCCTAAGAGTAGCCTGGATAGCATATAATGGACAGGGAGAGAGCTTCTGTTGTCACTGCTTGTTGCTTGTGGCTTTTTTGCTTGCTGCCTTGCTGCCTTCTGCTTGCCATGAACTGTTTCTCTGCCATGCCACCCTGCCTTGGCACCGGCCAACTATGAACTAAAATCTCTACAAACTGTGAGCTAAATAAACCTTCCTTTCTTTAACTTTGAGTATCAGGAATTTTGTCTCAGCAACGAGAAAAGTAACTAACACAACCCTTGAGATTCATCTTTCCTTGGGGATTATCCACTAGTTATTGACCTCTTGTAACAGAAATGAATGGCTAGTTTTCTCACAATGTCTTGGCCCACATGTGGACATTAACCCACCCTTTAATTTACCTCAGCTGGGTTAAATCACGGGACCATTCAGCAATGGCTAGTAAGATTTATTCAAGTCCTGGGAAGAGCAGATGGAAATTACACACAGGTGCTACTGCAGACTCAGCAGGGTAAGGCCTTTGGTCACTTTCTATGATGAATCATGATTAGTCTAGGCAAGGTCTGCAAATGCTTTCTGTAGAAGGCCAAATACTGTACTAAAAATGTTATCCTGTTGGGCCACATACGGCCTCTGTGATGTTGCTGCTTTTTCTTCTACAATCCTTTAAAAATGTAAAAAAACAAGCTGGATGTGGTGGCACAACATGTATTCCCAGCATTTGAGAGGCTGAGGCAGGAAAATCTCCATGAGTTTGAGGCCAGCCTGGGCTACATAATGAGTTCAAAGCCAGGCCAAACTACATAGTAAGACCCTGTCTCAAAAAACAAAACAAAAACATTCTTAGCTTGTGGGCTGAACAAAACAAGTAATGGGCTGGATTTGGTCTATGAACCTTAATTTACTAACTACAGCTTGAGACTCTTCTTTTTGGCTAGTGAGTGATTTAAGAAGTCACATGGTCCAGGTTTCCCAGTGCATAATGATGAAAAATCTGGGAACAAGTTTAACTTGCTGTTAAAGAGGTGCATGGAAAGAATGCCCTTCCCCTTCTGCTCTTTGTAGTGTGTGTGATAACAGGTGGCCACATTGAGAAAGCAAGCCCAGGAACAATGGCAGAGCCTGAAGACAGTGGCATGGAAAGGAGGAATTAGCTAGGGTTTTTGATGACATCTTCAAAGAATTACTCTAGAAAGCTGTGATACAAAATAAGAGAAGAAAACAACAGTTTTATACTATTTATTTTATAAAGGTGGTTATGAGACACATGAAATACTTTTCCTTTGACTTCCTGGCTTGCAGTGGAAAGCAGCCTCATTACTATAAACACTAAGTACCATCTATGTAGCAGTTAGCTTTGTGGGTGGCTTTGTGAGTTCACAGGCTGAAGGCCAAGGTGCCAGCTCTAGAATTTTTGTATTAGAGGAACAAAGAATGGCAATTTGATTGGATAAGGAGGTTAATGTTGTATGGGCATAACAATTTACTTAAGACTAGGGGTTTTCTATAGCAAAGAGACAGGTATTTTCATAGAGATTTTGAGATGCTGATGTATGCACCTTCTACCATGCTGCAACTGTACAGGTCCAAATGCAAGAGGTATTCATGGTCATCTCTTGTAGTAGTTTGGTTTTCGTTTTTGTTTTTTGTTGGTTTTTTTTTTTTGGTACTGGGGATCGAACTCAGGACCTTGTGCTTGCCAGGCAGGTGTGGTGTCTTGTGGTAGTTTGGATCAGCTCTCTCCATTCCTTATTCCCTCTTGGTACTGGAATTATTCCTCTAAACCCTTTGCCATGGATCTTTGCAGTACCTCTCACTCCAGTAGAAAGAATGTATTTCTTCCACCTCATTAATGTTAGGTTTGTTTAAATTAATGTAATGTGGGCAGAAGTGACAGTGTGCCAGTTGTTTTGGGGTGAGGTAAAAAGGACATCATGTTTCCATTCAATATCCTTGTGTTCCCATGACCCACTAGATAAAGGAGCATGCCCCAGACAGTTCATGCTGTCAGTTTGACACCAGAGCTAAGATCTATGGAACAGATGGGAACCCAACCATTTGCTGGCCTTGCTGAGCTCCTCCAAATCTGTGAACCCCTGCCCATTCAGGAACCCTTACAGGTTATGAAAAAATTCAAGATATTTTATAATTTAAAAATTGTCTATTCTATCTAATTTTTAGGCTAAGGGCAGATGTCTTCCTATTGGGAAAAAGGATGGGCACTATCCTTGAAACAATTTGCGGCTGGGTCCAAAAAAACAAGGCCTAGAGTGAGTGCTTTCTCCTCTCAGTTCCAGCCCTTCTTTCTCAAGACAAGGGTGTTCAGGATGACTGACATTATCAGATATCTATTTCCTCCTAGGGAAACCCCATCCCTAACCATAAGAATGTTATATTTCCCACAAGACAAGAACACCAGAACATTACAGGGCAGCGACAGCAAAACTTTTAGAGACCGAGTGTCCAAACTGCAATCCAAAACCCACTTACTTATCGCAAAGTGCTAATCCTGCAATTAAACCTGAATACTGAGGTTTTATTTTAGAAAAAAAAATTCATACATTAATATCTTTTGTCTTTTTTTTGGAAAGTTTTAAAAGTTTATTTTATGAAAAAATAAAATTTCATAACAAAATGAGAACAATAGTTAATTCAGAATGTGTTATTGTCTTCAAAGTAATAACTCAGAATAGAAGACAGAAAAAATTCTTAAAGAAACTAACAGCTAATAGCATGAAACTTTCTTTTTGATGAACTAAAAGAAACTATTAGCATAAATGAAATAAATTAGCATATATCGAAATATTTTTGAAATAACAAAATAGGTAATTTGAGGAATTATTTGAACCTCTCCCTATTTCCTATTTATCTATCTTCTATTTTGCTTTTTGTGTGCACATATATATTTTCTCATATAAGAGCAAACATGTGATATTTAATCTTGTGTGTCTTACTTATTTCACTTAACATTATGTTCTCAAGTTGCATCCATTTACTGACAAATTCTTATCCTTCTTTATGCAGAGCAGTACTCCATTGTATATAAATACCGCATTTTCCTTATCCATTGATCTGTTGGTGGACATATATACTGCTTCCAAGACTTAGCTATTATAAATTGTGCTGCTATAAACATAAGTAGGCATGTATTCCTGTAATATGTTGATTTTAACTCTTTTGGGAAGATACATAGAAGGGGGATAGCTGGGTCAAATGGAATTTTTATTTTTAGTGTTTTTGAAGAATCTCCACATTGATTTCCATAGCAGTTGTACAAGTTTACATTCCTACCAGCAATGCAGTAGAGTTATTTTCCCCCCACATCCTCATCAGCATATATTAAATTTTTTGATGACAGGCCATTCTTTCTGGGGTAAGAAAAGTATCTCAGTGTAGTTTTTTTTTATCTCAGTGTAGTTTTAATCTTCATTTCTTTAATGGTCAGCAATGTTGAACATTTTTTCATGTTATTTATTGGCTACTTGTACTTCTGAGACATGTCTATTCATTTCAGTTGCCCATTTTATGACTGGATCTTTTGTTTTGGGGAGTCTATGTTTTTTTGTGTGTGTGTGCTGGGGATCGAACTTGGGACCTTGCGCTTGCGAGGCAGGCGCCGGAACCACTGAGCTAAATCCCCAGGCCGGAGTCTATTTTTTTTGAATTCCCAATATCTTGTCTTAAAAGAAAAACAGTAACAGAGCTTTCAAACATACAAATAGCTTTTTATTGAAAGGTAAAAGTTTGCATTTGGCATGCTTTTGCACAATTACTGTGATCTTTGCTGTTGTATGCATACCGATAAATTTGTCAAATCTTGGCTCATCCTTCATTAGTTTGAAAGTAACACATGCAGCACTCAAGTCATCTGATAGTGCTGTCTGGTGCTGCTACTCTTTCCTGAGCAGGCACATGGCCCCTATGTGTAGTGTTTTCTGGTGCTCAGCTGCTGGGGCAATGTTAGGGTGACTTGGCTCAGTTGCTGACAGAGAGGACTCTGCATGCCTGCTGTGGCACTTGAGCCATAGGTTTGCCACCACTGTTACAGGGGATCTTCCAGGAAACAAATAGAGGCAACTTTTAAGAGGGGAAGAAATCTTAATGCCAGAGGAACAGTAAATGAAACTCCTGCCACTAATAGATGATTTTAGTGGTTATTTTATTTTGGGGAGTTTTATATTATAATATTATATACCACGGGGGGGGGCACTTCTGTTTGTTCAAAGTGATACCAGTCTATATTCTCTTATACAAAACCCTTAAGCATACACCCAGGAAAAACCCCTTAGGTCTAAATATATTTTGGAATAAAGGATATTTTGGATTTTGAAGAAGTATATGCAAAAATTATTTTTAAAACTTTTATTTTTCTTTTAAAAGCAACTTCAGCCCATCACATAACGCATGTTTGTAGGGAACTTAGTATTTTTTTAAAAATTAAAAAAGCAAGTTTAATGTGCTGTAATTTATATATAATAAAATGAACCCATACTAATTTTCTCAATGAGCCCGAGGCCTTGTACAGCCACCACCATAATCAAGGTTGAGACCATTTCCACCAGGCAGGGGCAGTGGGACACACCAGTAGTCCCAACTGTTTGGGAGGAAGAGGCAGGAGGATCAGTTGAGCCCTGGAGTTTGAGACAAGCTGGAATAATACAGCAAGACCCTGCATGAAAAAGAGAGAAGAGAAGAGAAGGGAAGGGGAGGGGAGGGGAGGAGAGGGGAGGGAAGGAGAGGTGAAAGGACAAAACAGAAAAACCAAAAACCAAAATCCCAATCAAAACAACAAAAAACATTCCCATCACATTAGAAAGTTCCTTGCAACTCCCATGGTCATAATCAAACTCCATAAATACATCCATATTTCTGAATGTGGATACTGACATCAAGTGGAATACATAAATAATATTATTGCCTTATGTCACAATGGGCCAGGTTTGCCTAAGTGAGCTCGCCAGAAGCTTCCAGCAACTTTTCAGTTTTCAAAACTTTTTGGATTTTGAAATTGTTGATAAGGGATTATGGGCCTGTTGTAAAAAACTGCATGATAATGAAAAAGAAGTAAAGGTGAAAATTACTTTTGCATATATCTGATGCTGCTTGTATTGAGAAATCTTGGACTTCCAGTAAATGAATTTATGAACAAAGGAACTTAGGAATAATCTTTTGGAAACTAACCTATTTAAGACAATTTTATTAACTAGTCCATGCTTTGTACCTAGCAATATATAGGGCCCAGTAATGTATTTTGGTTTGCTTTGTAATAATTCTCTTACCTTCTCCATATTCCTGTCTTTAAAATGAATAGGTCAGTTCCACAGCCACACCAGCCATATGGGAGTTTCTTAATCACCACATATGGCCAAAGTCACCAGACTAGCTAGTAGGGAACAGGCCCGCCACAATGGGAGGCAGATGCAGGTGCTCTGTCGTGTTCACCACTTTATTCCCAATGCCATACACATTACTTGGAATCCAGTAGATGATCAATGAATACTTGCTGAACATTTTTAGTTCGTTTGGAAAAGGCATCATGCAAATGTAAAACAAAGATTCTCTTATGAAAAACAGTACAGATGTTGTGTGAAAGAAAAAAGATTATATTTTAAACGTAGCTTTCTTAATAGTTTTCTACGACTGAGTGCTTACCGTACTATACACCAGACACTGTTGTGTTTTATACATATTACCTTGTTAATTGCTACAACAGCTTTATGGTATATGTACTATTCCAAATTTACAGATGAAGCCACCAAAGGAGAGCAACTTGCCTAAGTTCTTATAGCTATTAATTTGCAGGGACAGCAGTTTGACCCACAGGCCAAGACAACCTGAACTTGTATGATTATTTTTAATTAGAACCAGTTAGTCTCTTTTCCCAGTATTGATACTTTTTTTGGTGGAACTAGGGATTGAACTCAGAGCTTTTGCACTGAGTTATATCCTCAGCCGCCTCGCCCCCCTTTTTTTTGTGGTACCAGGGATCAAACTCTGGACCTTCCACTTTTGAGGCAGGCAGTGACACTACTGAGCTAAATCCCCAGCCCTCTCAGCCCTTTTTTTTTAAAAAATTCTTTTGTAAGTTGCTCAGGCTGGTCTCCAACTTGCAATCGACCTGCCTCAACCTCACAGAGTCCTGGGATTACAGGTGTTTGCCACCACACGTGGCTCTTTTATTTCTTTTTTCTTATTTAATTAATTTAGTTTGGACACCCTGAAAAAATGTTAAATAATAGCTGGTCTATCTCTCCATTTTTGTTAGGTGCCTGACAAAACCTCTAGTCAAAATGGAAATGCCTCTGTCATTTCACTATGAAGTATAATTATGCTTTTTTGGGGGTGATTGTCTCAATTAAGAAAATACTTTTATTAATTTACAAAAAATTTTAGGGCCGGGGATTTAGCTCAGCAGCGTCTTGCCTGCCTCACAAGCCCAAGGTCCTGAGTCTGATCCCCAGTACAAAAAATAAATAAATAAATAAAATTTAAAAATTGAAAATTGTTGTTGACATCTATAATCTATCTCTAGAGACTATCATTTGGTTTTTCTCCTTTCATAAATTACAAGTAGATTTTCAAATATTAAACTACCATTCTTGGAGTAAACCATACTTTATCATAGTGTGAATTAGTACCATATTCCTGGATTTGATAAAATTTTAATACTATTATTTTGTCTTTGTAACAAAATCATGGTGTGAATGCAAGAGTTTTCCCTTTTTTTGGGTATAGTCTTGGGTTTTTGGTATCAGAATTAAACTAGCCTTTTGTGAAAAAAACAGAGAGGGTTGGGGATTTAGCTCAGTGGTTTCGCTGCCTGCTGGGTAAGCACAAGGACCTGAGTTTGATCCCCCGTACCAAAACAATAACAACAACAACAAAAACAGAGAAACTCTCTCCCTCTTAGGAGACTCTTTGTCTCCCTACAAATCCAGCTGGATTTGGGTATACTCTCTCTTTTTCCTTCCAGAAGGATCCACAGTATCACTGATCATTTGATCCTGAGGATTTCTTACACAAGTCCTCAATACTTCTCCCAGACTGGGCTCACACTACTTGATCCACAGCAAAACCTGTGTGCATCATTCTGCATTCTCACCGCCTCGCACACACCAGACTGTCAGCTGCCAAGGCTCTGCTAACTAACTGGCACTACTGAGTTTGGTTGGGAGGTCCCGGAGGGCCCAGCAAAATTTAACATGGGAGGCGGAGACAGATGCTTCTCATTTAATTTACCCTTAGAATCCTAGAAAGCTGTTATTTTTACTCTGTAGATGGGGGAAAAAAACTTCAACTTTATACACTCGTAGGTGGAGGCGCCAGAATTTAAAACCAGGACGACTGGATCCCAAAGTGATTGCTGTTTCCACAGCGACCGGAGCCTCTCTCTTCCGAACACTCTACTCCCCGCTGTCTGTCAAGCGGACCCACACGACCCGCGTTAGCATTTAGAACCGTGCCTCGGGGCTCTACCTTTACTCTTCGGTATTTTTCTATTTGTTCACCTGTGTAGTTCATCTCACACAGAATTCACTTAGTGTGAACTCCATATTTAGTGTCTTTAGTGTCGACTCCATATAGCATTATAAGTAGTGGGAAAATACAAGAAAGGGTAACTAAATACAACAATTTTGATTGTGTTAGTCTTAAGTGTAAGCTATATTGCAAGACAAAATACAGAAAGTACATCTCAAAATAAGTTTTTAACTCTGTGTGGGCTCTCAGAGGCTGTCAAGCGACTTTCACAAAAAGGGTCTAAAACAGGAAGAGATTTAGCATTTGTAAATATTGATCCTTTCCTCACCCGGGCACATCCAAGAATGGGGTGGATACTGGAAATCGCGTTTCTAGCAGAGTTTGCGACAAGGAGAGCGCGCTGTTCTGGACCAGACGCGCGCCAGGCGTCCCCCGCACTTCTGCTGATGGAACCTTTCGAGCCGGCTTTGACTGGGCGCCTCTCAAGTCAGGTGACCCGAGAGCGCTAGCGGAGCCGGGCGGAAGGACGCGAGCGCGCGTTTCCAGGGGCAGGGCGAAGCCTCGGAAGGGGCGGGGCGGGAACCGGGGCCCGCGGGCGAAGAGGGCGTGGCCGCGGGCGGGGCGGGCCCGGCGTATTATGGGATGCGGTGGCGGAATGGCGCAGGGCGCGTGATTTTGAACAAACCCGGGTCTGTGTCTCGGAGGCGCCGCCGCCGCCGCGGCTGCTGGGAGCCCGGGCAGCTTTGCGCGAGGAGGAGGCGGCGGCGCCGCCGGCGTGGGTGAGCGTCGGTCCCGAGAGGGGCTCGTGGGGGGCCGGGTGCGGACTAGGGCGCCGGACGGCTCCTCGGGGGCAGGCTGGGCGGCGGCAGGCGCGGGGACCTCGGCGCGGGGCGGAGCCCGGGCGGCTGTCACCTGTGTCCGCGTCCGGGGAGGGCCCCGCGGTGTGGGCCCGAGGAATTCCGCGCTCGCCGGGTCTGGATCCGGCTCCGCCGCCGGGTCGCGCCCCCGCACCGCCCTCGTCCAACCCTTTGTATGGCTCCGGGCTGCGCGTCCGTGTCCTCGCGGAGCCGCCGGCTACGGTGTCTTCCAGGTGCCTGAGGGCGGCAGCGGGCCGCGGCGATGGTGCACAGCCGAGTGCGGCGCCGTGTGCGGGAAGAAGTTCTCTGGCGAGGACGCCGCGGCCCGCAGGGCTTGGGGACGGCGGGTCCCCCCGACCCGGAGACTGCTGCGGCGGCGTCTTCACTGCCACCGCGCCCTCCCCGACAACTCTTAGCGGAGCCTCCCAGTACTCAGCCTGAGTTTATGCCCCTGTTCCCGCAGGTCGGTAGGGCTGAGGTTGGATGGTGCAGAAGTCAGCTTCTGAGAGGGTGACAATGAAATCCTCAGCTTAGCAGAGGCCCTCCGGGCGGTGTCACCCGGAGCCCTGCCACTCGCGCTCCTGCATGGTCCCAGCCTTTCTGTCTGCGTGGGGCGGGCAACGCGGGCCAGGCCGGGGACTTGTCGGGAAGCAAGTGTTTGTTTTCGCTGTGTGGGACACACCCCCCCCGGGTGTTTCCATTCGGTGCCAGACATCGGTCTGCGATTCAGAAGTTGAGCATTCACGAGTGTTCACCATTGCATCCGTGCATCTTAAACCTAGACGTCCTAACCCATGGCAGATTGGAAGTCGCTGTGTTCACGGACAGAAGTGATCCGATGACATAGTGGCGAGGAATGCAGTTCGGGGCGCTACTTTTAAAAAATGAAAGATCGCGATTACCGTGCCTGCGTGGTACCCGCGCGTGGCCAGCTCCGAGGTGGCGGAGAGGTCGGGCGTGCAGCCCCGCGGGTGGGTGTCACCCCGGCGCTTAGCCTGGATCTCGGGCGTCCTCAGCTCCTCAGAGAACCCTGTGCGCCGAGTCGTCCGCGCCCTGCGCGTGCCCGGCCCGGGAGCGCGCGGCCGGGGGCGGGCGGGCCCGGCTGTTGCGAAGCCGCCGCGCCGCGATGGTGATGACGAGGTGAAAATGGCGGATCTTTCGAAATACAATCCCGGCCCCTGACATACCAGAGGCGGCGGCTGGCGGCGGCCCGCGCGGCGTTCTCGGTCCGGACCTGGGCGCCGGCGGCTTCGCTGGGGAGGGGCGCGGGCCGGGTGGAGCGGCGTCGTCGCCGGGTCGCTGGACCTCGGAGCTGCCCGAGCCCGGAGGACGAGGCGCCGCCAAGGTAGGAGCGCGGGTCCTGGCGACCGCGGGGTCGGGGTGCGGGGCGGGCGCGATGGCGCCCCGGGTCCCGGATGGACTTGTCCGGAGCGCGCAGGATCGGCGGTCTCGTCGTGACATCGACATTACTGTCCGAGTTTGCTCTTGGACCCGAGGCTGCTGCAGAGGCCTAGAGGAGCCGCTAGCACTCAGCATGATTTCCTGATGGAATATCTGAAATACACACTCTGCCCAGGCTTGGGTGGGTCCTGGTCAGCAGTTTGCCAGGTTGTGATCTTTCTTTAGGGAGATAGGGCAGGAGTATTTTCTTCTGCATTTAAAGTCTGGCTTCTGTAACTTGTTAGGCTGTGGATGCGCCCATATTTGGGAGTATATGGATCAGTTTTGTAGCCATCGAAAAACAATTTTACTTATTTTAATGGCCCTGTCATCTGTAGAGTAACCCCTGTGGCTCTACCCTTTGACAAATAACAACTGAGATACTCTCAGCCCTATTTTATGCCCATGTTTTTCAAGGAAGTTCTTTCCTGCCCCCATTCAATTCCATAAATTCAGAGTAAAGTTATGGATGATTTTACAGTCGATTTTATAATCCAAGTGTGGGAACTGTATTTTGGTCGTGAGTTTTACCTTCATTGGTAAGCAGAATTGGGACGGCTTGATGGTGAGCGTTGGTTGTGAGCACATTCAGTTGGTAAAGATAAAGTGAAACCTCTCTTGCTTTCTAAATGCAGCACTTTTTATCCCCTTTGTTCAAAGAGCAAGAGAATCGGATTGGCCGACTTGATGATTGATGGTCCTGGCTTACTTGGGTTGGGTTACCTCAGGTCCGCATATGTTTTAGGTTGTGCTGTAGGATCCCTAAGCAGTCTGTCTCCTTGTATAGGACAGTAATGCTACTGAAAGGTTACATGTGAGTCACATTTTTATACATTAATTTGGGGCCCTTTTTCCCCCCCAGCTTCAGTAGTAGATGGCAGGGTCAGTGATTAATAATCTGTTAATATCTAAGAAATGCTCATTAGCAACATTTATGCCTAGCAGTAAATTTCAATATTCAAGTTGCTTACAAAGAGTGATGTCACAGTATGTCATACAATATCATACATTATATTGTGTGTTTAGAGAGAGATTTTGTGTGGATGTGTATAATTTGACTTTTGGCTTTTACTCAGTGTAAGAATGAGGTACCTGCTGGGTATGGTGGCACACACCTGTAATCCCAGCACTCTGAGAAGCTGAGATGGGAGGACTGCAAGTTCAAGGTCTGCCTGGGCAATTTAGTAATTTAGCAATTTAGCAAGACACTGTCTCAAAATTAAAAAGGGCTGGAGATGTAACTCAGTAGGAAATCCCCAGTATGGGAGGAGGGTGAGGGACCAGAAAAACAATTTTAAAGTAAATACCTGAGAAGTTCTTAAATTATTGTTACTTTAAAAATTAATTTGATGGTATTGTATTATCCTGTAGGATTTTGGTTCTGTTTTTCTTTCATTATAGCTTTCATGCTACAATTGTTTGTCCCATGTTAATCTGAGCACCTTGTAGTAAGAGTAGGGATTTTAAAAATAATTGAGAGGGAATTAAAATGTTTTTTCATTAGCTCTCTTTTAATCATGGAAGGTTATCATTTTGTGGTTCTCTTTAAGACCAGTTTTCAGATTATTGTGATACAAATAGTTGTCTATTAATTAATAATGGTATGTTAGAGATAGAGGAGTTTTGCCCCCCTGTGGGTAGTCTAGTGACACCCCCGTTTTTTGGAGACAAGCATTACTTTTTTTTGAACACTTACAGGTTGAGCATCCCTATCCAAAAATTTGTTATGAAGAAATACTTCTCTCAAAATGTTTCAGAATTTGGAGTATTTTGGATTTTCTGATTAGGGAAGCTTAAATAGTCTAGGCAAATATTCCAAAATCCAGAAAATCTGAAACACTTTTGGTCATTTGAAGCATTATAAATAAGGGGCTGTTCAACTTATTATGAGTCTTGCACTCTACTAGGGATTGGAAGGTAAGGTAACCCCCAGTGTCAGTGCCTCAGGGGCTTTCAGTTTCAGAACTGCTGGAGTTTGTGAAGATTTAAGGAGAGATTGAGTGGCGTCCTACTGGAGAAGGCTTGGAGAGTTAATTTTGGAAAAATGAATTTAGGGAGATAAATCTGGTAGCTTTTATGTGGAATGCTTTGTGGAAGAGAGGGAACGGAGGTAAAGGTACCATAGTGTGTCGCAGACCTTGGAGCTTTGGACACTTTTGGCTGCAGTTGATGGAGTCATTGTGAAGATGCAATGCGCAGGACATCCAACGTGTTATTTCTGCCAGACATGAAGATCATGGGATCTTCAATTCTGGTGTGTGATAGACTACTGAATGCTGTAACAAGAGAGAAATTAAAAAGAAGCGAATTTATTTAGAGAAGCAGAACTTTTGAGTTACAGGCCCTCACAAGTATCTTCACGTGAACCCTAGGTAAACTGAGCCCCTGAGACGTGATGGCTTTGACCAGCGTGGTCAGCAGCTAGGAGAGACAGGATTTGGAAATGGGGCTCCTTGATTTGAATTTCTCTGTTTTTTCCATCAGTATTAATCTGAAGTATGAGGAAAAAAGTTATGAGTCCCCAGCAGTGGCTTACATTATTTTATTAAGGTATTTAATTGTTTAGATGTTATACAAAACCAAGTATGAAGTGAAAGTAAATTGAGCAAAATATAAACAAAACTTTAAAAGCAACAAAAGAAATTGAACTTGGGGTGATGGGTGATGTTACTTTGTTGAAACCACCTTAAATTTTTCTTTGCAGAGTGACTACATTATTGTATGCACAGGTGTACAGTTTTCTGTGTACTATTTTGTCCTGAGATACTTGATTCCTATACCAGCTTTTTGTATTTGAACACGGCAGAGCTTTTCTTCTTAAATCACAAGTTAAATGATTTGGCTTTCATTTGGCATAAATGTTAATTTCCTTTTAAGTCCCTTCTGTTCCTTTTTCTTCCACCTGCCATAATTCTCTTATTGATTTTGGATATGAGATGCTTATCCAGATGATCCAGAGTGTACTTTAAAAATCCAGAGTGTACTTTTTAAAAATGAAAATATAAACCTTTCAAGTCTTCACCAGGCTTATAGTCTGCTGCTGTCAGATTAGTTTATGCAGTTTTATACCTAGTTTTAAATTGTTGATGTTTGATTTTAGAAATCAAAACTGAACTTTAAATGGCATGTAATTAACCAGTTGGTGCTAGTGGTAAGCTCTAGGAACAAAAGTACCTGGACACTTTTAATTATTTGTCTAAACTTCTCAACAAATTACTCACTCATCTGTAATCCAGTGAGTGCTAGGTCACCACCTCCGATTATGCACCAGAATAAAAATGTTTGTCTACTTAGATTGGTCTCCTGTAACCAAGAACAATGTTTCCACAGAGGTAATGGTATATGAGAAATTCTTTTAAAAATGTAAAAGCATGATAATTGTTTTATATATTTTTAATTTATTTTTCATTGTTACTGTCCTAAATCTAAAACTTCCTATTTATCGCCCCATAGACTAACAAGTTAATCTACCACCAGTCCAATATAGTACTGAGGTGAGGTTGCTTCTCCCAAAGTACTGAGGCGATCATGCCATACATCTATTGATTTTCAGGGTATTTCAGGACAAGGTATTTGACTAGTTTCCCAGACTTCCACAAAGTCAAGACACAATAAGTATTTATGAATTAAATGACTAATAAAAATGCTAAGCTAGTGAAAATGAAGAGAACCTTGTGATTTTTGTTCATTTTACTTTATTTTTTGCAGTGCTGGGGATTGAACTTGGCCTCACAGATGATGTGCAAGCACTCTACCACTGAGCTGTATCCTAGCCTTACCTTGTAGATTTTTGGGTTTTTTATTTTTAAATTTTTTTAATTTTTTGGTACCAGGGATCGAACTCAGGACCTTGCGCTTTCGAGGCACACGAAGAAACTACTGAGCTAAATCCCTGGCCCTCCTTATAGATTTTTAAATGGAGCATAATTGTGGAAGATAATGTTTAAAAGCTAAATCTGAGTATTAAAAACTTACTTGAAAAGAATTTCTCAGTTTGTTAGTATGCTTTTATTAAAGTATTGTGAGGTCCCAGAGCATTATATAAATCTCTCCTGCTCAAAGAGACCAACCAAAGTTACCTTCAAAGCCCATAGTTATCTTCAAATAATTCCAGAGTTTTAGGTGATATACCCTTCTTCATGATTGATTTATTCATTTTTCAAATATATGTGGAAAGATTATTTGCTGGCTCTGTTCTAGGCCTAGGGAAAAGGACTGTGATGGAGATAAAGGTGGACAAGTTGCTCTCCTCCAGTAGCTTGCATTCTAAAGAAATGAGGGGCACGTGTAAATGAGCAGGAGCTTTCTGATGGTGGCAGGAAGTGAGATAGAGAGCTACTTGATAGGACTGATAAAGGAGCTGAGACAAATCTAGAGGTCGTGGATTTTCTTCTCTAGTAGCCCTCATGCTTATAGGACTGTGCTCAACTGTGATCAGCTGTGAGGGAGAAAAAACTCATGGTTTTGGCTTCCAGGTATGTACTTTACCTTTAGAATGTTTACAGTAAACTAAAACTATTGGTGGCGTGGGGTATGCGTTGTATTTTCTGGGTTCTTTCCCTACCATGCCTTCACAGGCGACCCCTCACACAGGTGAAGTGAACCTCAGCTCCTTAGCTCATTTGGATTAGGAAGATTCTCTCTTTTCTCGACTAGGTCCTCAACACAGTGATGATGAGGACGAGGACACATGTACTAGTACATAGCTTCCATTCCTGTGGGATAAAATTAGGGTGATGAGTCATGGAACTAGATGCCCAAACCCTTTTGCTGCCATGCCCACAAGCTCCTTTTGAGAGTTCTGTTAGCATTGGTAATGAAACAGATAAGGATGTCCAGTCATAAGACAGTCATCTGTTCTGCCCACTGGCTTCTGAGGGGTCCAACCTCTAGAATTCTGAGCAGGGCCATGTTACATAGAGACTGGCCAAACCAATCAGACCTTTTCTTGTTAGCAGTTTGAACTTTGCTCCTAGTTCAAGGAGAGACTTCTATACCTGTAACTTCTGGTCTCTTGTAACAGAACACATATTCTTCTAATAATGGCTTTACATTATGTGAAGCAGAAATGCACAGTGGAGGAGAAACAATAAGACCACCATCATTTTGCACATATTAACACCTCCCAATAGTTGATAGAACAGTAAGAACTCAGTAAAGATATGGAAGGTATGAATAGTATCAACCAGCTTGACCTAATTAACATTTTCTCACTTTTTTTTTTTTTTTTTCCAGTGCTGGGGATCAAACTCAGGACATTGCTGCTTGCCATGCAGGTGCAGCGCCACTGAGCTACATCCCCAGCTCCTCTCACTTCCAACATGTTTTATCACTCTTCCCACTTTTGAAGCAGTTCTGGAAGTCCTCTTTCGTGAGTGTTTTTATTAAGTGTAATCAACAATATGGTGAATGCTTGGTGCCACACACCATCCAGTGGAAAGGCAGGCTTGTGAAAACATGACAGTGTGTCCTCATCCACCTTATCCACTAGATCTGTTACTGTGTGACTTCTGGCTCTTCCCCAAAGTCAAAATGACTGTGAAAAGGAATCAGTTCTGGACACTGAGGTAGCCAGCATTGTATAACTGAAGACACTCATGAAAGAGGACTTCCAGAACTGCTTCAGAAAGTGGCAAGACTGATCGGATAAGGGTTTTCCCATTGAGGGGGAAGATTTTGAGGGATATTAATGGCAGTGTCTTTTATTATCATTTAAACTGTATTTATTTGTTGTTCATACCTCGTATAGATACTACTCAGCAACTACAGAATACCTGATCTTTTTCAGTGTACATAAAATGTTCACCTAGATAGATCATGAGTCATAAATCTCGTATTTCAAATGTAGAAATGTTGCAAAGTACTATGTCCTCTGAAAATAATATAATTGAATTAGAAACTGATAATAAGATACCTAGAAAATTTCCATATATTTGGGGATTAAATAGCATCTTTTGCTATCTATGTATTGGACATGAAATCACAAAGAATATTAGAAAGCATTCTAAATGAATGATAATAAAACCATTGAAATTATTCACAGGCATTTAAAATAGCTTTGGGAGAAACTGTTTATTTTAAAGGCTTATTGTAGAGATGAAAGGTTTAAAATCTAAGCCGGGGTGACAAACTTTTTCTGTAAATGGCCAGATAGCAGATACTCTAGGCTTGGCAGGTTGTATAATCTGTCATGTATAGTCACTGTTCCCATTTAAAATGTAAACAAACAAGCAAAGCCATTTGTTAGGTGGGAGCTGTACAGAAACAACACAGGCCTGACTTGGCTACAGGCTGAAGTTTGCCGAACTCTTGACACATACTTTCATGTTAAAATTCTAGAAAGAACAAAACCTAAAATAAGCAGAAAGAAGCAGGAAAGGATATCAGTTAATTAAGTAGAAAGTGGGCAGTTGAGAAAATCAGTGAAGACAAAAACAGCTCTTTGAAAAGGTCAATAAAATTGATAAATTTCCAGTCAGACTAATAAAAAAGAAAGAGAAGACAAATTATCAGGATGAGGAATGGAGATTTCTGTAGATTCTAAGGACTTTATTATGTATAGCTTTATGCCATTAAGTTTGACAACTCAGAGGAAAGACACAAACTACCAAAGATCATTAAACTCTCCCATAAGCCAGGCATAATGGCATGTACCTGTAGTCCCAGCTTCTTGGGAGGCTGAGGCAAGAGAATCCTTTGAGCCCATGAGTTCAAAGGCCAGCCTGGGCAACAGCAAGGTTCTGCCTCAAGACAAAAACAAAAAGATTCCTGTAAAGAACCTTCATGTCAAGATGGCATGACTAGTGAATTCTAGCAAACATTTTAAAAGATATAGAAACAATTCCTGTCTTGAAAATTGAAGAGTTAACACACCCCAATTTATTTTATTAGACTAGCATTATCCTCAGGCAGACAGTGCAGGAAAATTGTAGGTCAGTTTCCCCCATGAACATACAGCATTAACAGTGGAATATTATTTAGCAGTACAAAGAAACAGGACCAATAAGTATAACAGTAAATCTCAAAAGCATACTGAAAAAAAGAGTCCATAGTTTATGTTTTCCTTATGTTACAAGTACACAATATAGTCCCAGACTTAACAGTACAGTAGTTCAACTCACATTTTTCGACTTTGTAAAAGTGACCAGACAGTAGAAATGATTCTTGGAGTTTTGAATGTTGCTTCTTTCTCAGGCCAGTGGTCACGTGGTCTGCTACTGGGCTGTGGAACCCCCAGGACACACAACTAGGACCCCACAGTGCGCAGTGTTGCTGAGCTGTGAAGTTTGGTAGCCTAGGTGTGTTAAATGTGTTTTCAGCTTATGATACATTTTCAACTTGTAATGGATTGGGTGACCGACATAAGCTGAGGAACTTCTGTAAGATTATTCGTATGAAGGTCTAGTCTGAGCACAGAGCAAAGCTAGTGTACAGTGACATATCAGAGTTGCGAAGGGGGGATTGCAGGATAGGGTGTGGACTGCAGAGGAGCAGACTTGTTTTTCTCCATTTTAGAACACAGTGGTAAATATGTAAGGGGATGTAATGTTGTGATTAAATTTATTAACCTTAACATTATGAACACTTGAGCTTAAGTCCTGTATCTACCATCTACTACTATGTGACTGGGCAAATTATTGAACCTCAGTTTTCTTCCCTGTGAAGTAGGGACTATAATGGTACTAATGTCACAGTTGTTATAGTGATAAATCAAACAATGCCGTCATGATGCTAATGTAGTAAGTGCACAGTATTGATGGTTTATTTTGACAGCAGTAGTTGCCAGTGCTAGTAAGTATAATATGCTACTTGTATATGTTAGTCTTTTTCCCACCCGACTCTGGTACTGGAGCCCATACACTTTAGGCAAGGTTTCTACTACTGAGCTACATCCCCAGCCTTTGTTGTTTTTTTTGTTTGTTTGTTTGTTTGTTTGTTGAGATAGGGTCTTGCTAAGCTGCCCAGACAGGCTCCAGACTTTTGAGTCACTGGCATTATACCCATGCAGCACCATGCCCAGCATTTGTGTTACTCATTTTTTTTTCATTAAGTTTATTGGTACATTTTAGGTATACAATAGTTATATTCATCATTGGGATCTTGTACCTGTACATGATGTATCTTGGTTCTTATTTTTTCCCCATTCCCCTGCCCCTCCCTTCACCCCCTCCACCCTTCCCTATTTACAAAGACTTTGTTTCCATTTTTTTCCTTTTCTCATATTTTTTCTTTTCCCTTCTTTCCTTTCCCCTACCCCTACCCCTCCCACTTCTACTCCTTTGGACCTTTCCTTCCTATTTTACAACATCACTTATGCATTTTGATCCTTATTTACACTTTTAGTTTCTCACACCAGAGAAACTATTCAGTATTTACAAGTGTGTCCTATTTATCTCACTTAACAGTATGGATGTTACTCATTATCTTGGAATGAGTATTGAATTTTTATATAAAAAAAGAACAAAAGAATTGGTGATTAGGTTCTCATGGATCTTTGATGTTCTGTGAGCGAATAATTTACTGCTATTTAGTCTATCACAAATGTAATGTCCTATTCTTAATCCATAATGATAATGAAACTTATTCCTTTGTTGGAAATTCTGCCTGACCATTGGCTAAATGCATCAACAGCTCTGATTGTCTATAATCCGTTTAATTATTACTATCCTTTCCCTTTATCGGCATTGGGTGGACTCTTCTTAAATAGGTCCTCTTTTAACATTTTAAATGGCTAAGGAGGGTTGAAGAATTTTCTTTCCAAGTATAAATTGCCTTGGTGTGAAGCGAATTGATCAGACTTGGGCAATTATGTAAACTGTTTGATCTATAGTTGCCAAGATAGATAGCTAGAAACTTTAATTTGAACAGTTAATGAATTTTAAAAATAGTAGTATAGTACCATAGAGGGCACTATAGTGACCTAGCTCATTGGAAATTTGAAGATGTTTTTTTCTATGTTATAGTTGAATTCTTAAGTTTTTGGGTGAATTAGTTTTCAAGTCTGTTAATGAAGGAAAAAAGAAACTGGAAAGAAATAAGATTATCAGGCACATCAAAGATTAAAAATTTTATGAGAGGCATTAGAAAGGTGTTTGATGTGGTTATGTGACTTATAGTTGTTTGAATGTGGTGTTGCTCTGGATTAACAGTGATGAATAGGAATCTGTGCTTCTAGTTTTGTATCTCATTTTAGATTCTTGAAGGCTGTGTGTTAAAATCATTTTACTCAAACTTTAGGCATGTCCTCCATCAATTTTTAAATTGCTTATCTTGTCGTTTATATTTTTAAAGAAAAAAATATATATAGTTTTGTAAGTCTCTTTGGAAATGTGTAGTAACTTACTCATCTTCACCTTTGCAGCACCTGATCACCTTCCTGCAGGAGCACAGCCATGGAGGTGGTACCAGCCGAGGTGAATAGCTTGCTTCCAGAGGAGATAATGGACACTGGGATAACATTAGTGGATGAGGATAGTATTGAGGCTGTTATTGTTTCATCTCCAATTCCCATGGAGACAGAACTGGAAGAAATTGTCAACATAAACTCTACTGGTGATTCTGCAGCCACGCCCATTTCCACGGAGCCCATCACAGTGTACAGTAACCACATTAACCAAGTTGCAGTGAATACCACAGTTACTAAAGCAGATTCTAATAGAATGAAACCAGCTTTTCCAAGTGGCCTTCAAAAACTTGGTGCTCAGACTCCTGTGACTATATCAGCCAATCAGATCATTTTAAACAAAGTATCACAGACATCTGATCTTAAACTTGGCAATCAGACCCTTAAGCCAGATGGACAGAAGTTAATTTTAACAACTTTGGGCAAGTCTGGTTCACCAATTGTTTTAGCACTACCCCATAGCCAACTACCCCAGGCTCAGAAAGTTACAACTCAGGCTCAGTCAGGAGATACTAAATTGCCACCGCAGCAGATTAAAGTAGTTACCATTGGAGGGAGGCCAGAGCCGAAACCGGTCATTGGTGTCTCAGCACTGACCCCAGGAAGCCAGCTGATTAATCCTACAGCCCAGCCCTCTGTGGTTCAGACCCAACAGTTAAAAACAGTACAGGTAAAAAAACAAAAGTGAAAACAAAAAAGGGAGCTCATTAATTAAAATGCATGTTTAAAAACATTAAACTGATTCATAGTTGTGTTTGTGTAGGGTTATTAACTGCATAGCTGTTACTGAATTTCTTTGTTGCTTTAAGGAATCATGGAGTTTTCTGTTTTTAAGTTTGATACATCTAATGTTTATGAAGATTTTTGCCAGAAAAACCTCATTTTTGGTTAAATTCCAAATCAGTGTATATAGCCTTTTATTTATTTTAAAATGCCTTTTGTTCTCGGTGATAGTTTGGTTACAAGGATATTCCACTGGTTTAAAGGTGGCAGATTTGCAGGCCTATCAAAAAGCCACGACGACAGAATTGTTTTGATAACGGGAACTTTGCTGTTCTGAGAGGGCACTTCCTAGAAGCAGCAGTAGAGTGCACTGGTCAGCATGTCTCTGTCTGTGGTCATCACTCATGTGTGCAGTATGAGGACAGCGACACAATCGGGGAGGGTAAGGTACAGTCTTCAGAGATAGATCAGCCAGGCTCCAGTCACTTCTTTGGTACTCGATAGTTGTGGAACCTTGGGCAGGTTTTCCCTTTCTTCATTATAAAGTGCCTACTTGATCTTAGAAATACATGGTGCTTTATAGTTCTTGAAACAATGAGAATCCTTCAAAATGGTACCTAGTATTAGCATGAATAAGGACCTAAGATAGAAGGTTACCAGAAATGTATTAAATGGGTTCTAGCCCCTGCCTTTTTTTTGTTTTTTAATAGGATCTCACTGTGTAGTTCAGGTTGGCCTTGAACTCACGGTGATCCTTCTGCCTCAGCCTCCTGAGTGCAGGGATTACAGGCATGTACCACCATGCCCAACTCTCCAATTTTTCATGCTGAAATAGTTTTCTTAGGCCATCGCTAATCTTGGAAATATGGTGATCCACTTAGGACCAGAAAAGAAACGTGTTCCCTATTTGAAAGAGATGCCTTTCAGGAAAGGGAAGGAGAAGACGTCAGTTCAAGTAGTAAAGGGAGTGTGTAAGGGAGGTTAGGTGAGAGCCAGCTCCTCTCGGCTGATATTTACAAGCAGTATTTTGTTTACTGTGTTGACTGTGTTGACAAAGAATTAGATACTTAGACTTTTCATGGGCTTCGCATTTAAGAACTGCAAGGATTTCTCAAACCTTGTGATTTGCCCATGTCCCTCTGCCACTGTTAAACATTGGCCTCTTCTTGTTCCTTGTTATTTTTCACTTCTCTGACTTCCTTTTACTTGATTTTACTGAGGCTCTCTTGAACAAGAACCCCCGTCACCATGAAGCATCTTGCCCTCAGTTTGGAAGTTTCTTTTTATTGGTTTACAGAATGGCAGTGGCAAGGTGGATCTTCATCATGTTCACAGGAAGCTGATAAATCAGAATGTCAGAGGGGAAAAACAGCTTACCAACATAGTGCACTCTAACTGATGGTGACAAAAGCATATTTACTATAAAGTTGTATCCAATCCAAAAAAAAAATCAGAATGTCATTATTTCTGACTTAGGAGAATGGTGTAAACATATTGTTCCAATAAAGGGGTTACTTGTATCCTCTAGTTTTCTGCTGTGATTCCCTAAGTACTGACAATAAAAACAAAGACTGCAGTCCTAATTCTTAGAACTTGTTTTATTGTTGTTGCTTCTACAAAACCCAATTCTGTTTATTAGAAAACAGTTACTATTTATAAAAATAATAGCAAAACAAAATTTATTTAGAATATTATTTTACTTATCCAGTGATTTTTAGGCAACTCAAATCTTTTTATCTTATAAGCAACCCAAGAAGCTCTGAAGCATTGTGAAAAAACTACAAATCTATTTTTCCAATTTAGACACTGGAAAATTTGGTTTATTCCATGATGTGTATGATTTTCTGGTATTTTTCCTAGATAGTCTTCATTGTCTTAAGTTTAATCAGAGTATTGAGACTTAAGAGTGGAAGAAGGCCTAGCTTCGAAACAAAAGAAAGGATGAGGTATACTTAACACTTAATCACAGATATAGACACACCGCATTGGTGTGCATTATGTGTGAGAGTAGTGAGCAATCTGGGACACCATCCTTACTGACTCCTAAGTCTGTCTAACATAGTGATGAAAATTACTTGTGTGGATTATTTGATGATATATTGGCTACCATATATGTAAATTTTCTTTTTTTCATTTTTGTCTTATTCTACTGATTTGATGAACTTGTTAAAAATTATCCTTTATGCTTTGTTTTACTTAATAAAATTTTTTCTAGGGTAATTGAGAATTCATAATGCAAGAAATTATGGTTCCGTAATGGAACTGGAATTTGGTATTTTCAGCAGACTCGACTAAAAGAAATATAGCCACAGGGATGAAATGAGATTGTTTATTTGAATAATTAATATGCTTTTTGGTTATATTCCTTGTATTTTTTCCTTATTGGTAGGTATTCATATAATCATATGATTGTGAAAGTCTTTATACTTTAAATCTTAATTTTTATAGCTAAGGTTATTTTTGCTAGATACATATTTCTAGGAATACCAATATTTCTACCTTTCAAAATCATTAATAGCATGTACATAGTGGAAATTCCAACTTGGACTTTTCAGTCTGTAAACAATTGGATAATGTTTTTCCTTTATGTCTCCCCAGATTGCATAAAGTTTCTAAAGTATAATTATGAATTTATCTTGATATCTTTGCAAGCTAGGTATTATTTAATATATGAACAGATCTCTTTTTTGCGGTGATTCTTGTTTCACTTATATTTCATTGTGTCAATAATGTGTTCTAAATGTAAGAAAGTATTATATTTTGAATGTAATATATGCCATTTAACTTATAATTTGAATACAAAGAACTGACATTTATCTAGTTTATGATATGTTCCAACTTCTGATGTATTTCTGTCATTCCAGTTGGTCATGTTTATTCATTTAAGTAGCACTTATTTCCAATAGTAAGTAGTATTTCCAGGAACTCAATGTTCATATCTATTAAAAGACAAAATTTAAATGTTCCTCACATTAAAATTTTATGATGTTGATTATAGATAAATTTCTGCTTCTGTATTTTGGAAAAAGCTATGTCTTTCTTTGTGGCAATAATTTCAATTTATAAAACCATTAATGCTTCTACCTCCCTTGACTTGTGGGAAATTATAGTTCAGGTCGACAATGTGCCAGTATATAACTACAGATCAAAGATGAATAAAATACAGATTCTTCCCTTTGAAGAATTTAAACATTATTTTAGTAGATAACAGTACAGAGCCTTTGCTGTTATCATGGTCTTGTTCTACCAATCTTGTCTCTTTGTATTCTAGGACTTTAACTTGTTTTGTTTTTCCTTTATCTAGTCCTGATATGTAGATCTGAAGTTTAGAATCTGATCATAGGCTTGTCTTTAAATATGTATTTATATTTTGCATTCAGGGGCCATGGCCTCATTGTTTGCACTATCTTAACTTCATCATGTTATTGAGGAAATTTCAAAAAATTTATTTTAAGAATATTGCTTGTGTTTTTTATTGAACATTAAACCTTATTATTGTTAAATATTAATTTGGTTTTTATCGTATGCATATAAGAGATTAAAATAAGGATGTATAATAAAATGCAAAGGTATTAGTATTTATGGGTTTATGAATGGGATCATGTTAATATTTTGATGAATAGGTGCATTGTAAGTGTTTTCAACATGACATAACTATAATTTGTTAAACAAGCTGGTTTTACATGTACTACGATGTATGAATCTTTTGTCTAATTTTGATTCAGTAGTTGTTTTATAGAAACAAATGGTCTTCATAGTTATTTATATGTTTCAGATTGCTAAGAAGCCTCGAACACCAACCTCTGGCCCAGTAATCACGAAGCTGATCTTTGCAAAACCCATAAATAGTAAAGCAGTTACAGGACAGACAACTCAAGTGTCACCACCAGTCATTGCAGGTTATACTTCTTTACAGTTCATTAAGCCATATATTTATCTTTTAGGTTTCCAGAAGGCTGTTCTGCTCCGATAAATTGTTTTAGTGCATGTAAAGCTTATGATAAGCCAGACTAGTTTAAGAATTGTCATACTTAATAAATGAGTTCTTCAAGGAAAATGCCTCATCTCAAAATTAGTCCATTACTTTAGTCTTTTTAGGTTTTTGTAGAAATTTTCCATGGAATTAGCAAATTGTTCATGATTTCAGTAATACTAGTTATACTGAGATAGTGTTTACTGCATGCTGTTCTTAGCTTTTTACCTATAAATGACTCATCAAGCTCCTTGACAGGCCCATGAGGGACTACAACACCCCTATTTTGCCATGTGGTAAGGGAGGCGCTTTGCTAGTAAGTGGCCAAGCTGGGCTTGGAACTTAAGCAGTTTGTCTCTGGAGCACTTGCACTAGGTCTAATATATTTAGATTCACGCACGTGAGTGCTTGCTTCAGCAGCACATATACTAAAATTGGAACGATAGATTCATGCATGTGGGAGTATGGTATTACATGGTTTCTGTTTGAATTTTTGGTTTCTGTATTTTAATACACTATACAGTTCTGTAGGAACTCTTGTCCAATGATAGGAATTACTTAAGTGATAGTAGAATATTACTTTTACTAGCACACTCTTTAATGTGGCCTAATTGTCTTTTATTATATACTTTAAAATTTGGCATTACCGGTAACTATATCATCTCTGAAAGTTGGACTTTAGGAGTTCCATTCTCTTTATTCATCAGCTTTGCTGCCTTTATACTCCAAATCTAGCAATATTTTGACTTTGAAATCTCGGATCCATTAATTCATCCACCACTTCCTGTACTCAGCATGGATCCGTGGCCCATCATTTTTGCTCCCCTGAAAAACACCGTTGGTTTTCTTTTCTGTCTTTCTGCAATGGCTTGTTTGAGGCCAGTTCTCTTGCTCTTTCTCTAGCAAGCAGTTATGCAAGCAGTTCAGTTCTTCTAGAGAAAAATCACTCAGCCAGTGGTGCTAACATTACTCTTTCTCACAAGATTATGTTTTCATTGTGCTAAGGATGTATATGGGTACTTCAGAATGATAGACTTTGGACTGAGATTTTCAAATGCTTGGTACTGATCCCTGGAATGTGTATTCTTGATGAGAGTATTGCAAATGGCTAATCATCTATAGCATATATATTTAAGCCATTTACTTAGGGAACAGAACCAAAAAAACCAAAAACAAAACCGAAGCCACTTGCTGCTGTCTTTAATAAATTTACAGACTGCTGGGGATTTAGCTCAGTGGTTCGGCCACCTATCTCACAAGCAGAAGGTCCCGAGTTCCATCCCCGGTACTGGGGAAAAAAAAATATTTACAGACATAGCAGTCGGCAGCTCTGAAGTCAACAACAGTAATTTGTGATTTTCCTGAGGTTTGGATTGTATGTGGGAGGCCGAGTGAGATGCTGAGGATGAACATAATGGCCTGGAGGGTTGAGTGTTCTCTTTCTCTTTTGGCCCTCAAGAGAGACTTGGGATGAAAGAGGCAGAGGTCTTGAGGGCTGTCACAGGAAGGTGGCATGGCTCCGGAGGAAAGGTGAGAGTGGGAATTTTGGGCTGTTCAAGAAGTAGATTGGAGTTGGTGTTAAAGTGAGCAAGACTTGGAAGTACTGATGGACCAGGACCAATAATCCCCTGGGATGTTTTGGAGTAGTAGAGGAAATTACCTAAAAAGAATGTCTCAGTGCAAATAGTTTTAGTGCTTGAGTCTAGGTTGAGTCTGGGAAGTACCTTAGAATTTTTAGTTATTGTATGCCAGTCAGTTGTGTTTGTAGAAGTGTCTAAATTGTTTTTTTGTTTTGGTACTTGGGATTGAACCCCAAATCCTGTGCATGTTAGGCTCTCTACTACTGAGCTACATCCTCAGCCCCTGAATGAATTTTGGGTTATGTCAGAAGGTCACCATGACTATCAGGATGATTGTGGATGGGATATGTGGTCTCTGGGTGTTTTATAATGTGTTGCATACAATACCAAAATGTGTAAGATAGACTTTTGTTAAATTTCACGAGAATTGTTAGCATTTAATTCAGTTTGGAGGGATAATCTCTTTACCTATTTCTGTAAATCCTTTTAAAAATCATGTCAGCCAAGTCTGACATGGTGGCACACACCTGTCAACCCAGCACTGTTGGATGAGGCAGGAGAATCACAAGCTCGAGTCCAGTATGGGCAGCTTAGTGAGACTCTGTCTCAAAATTTATAAATTTTAAAAAGGGCCAGGGTTGTAGCTCCTTGTGAAGGCCCTGGGTTCTATCCCCAGAATCCCTCCCCCAAAATCATAAAAGCCAAATTATAAGCCACCAGAATAGCTGTCCTTTTGAATAGTATAGCAAGTAGGTTCCATCCTTTTTATGTTATAACTGAGGCTCTTTCAAAGTACATTGAGTTTGTTTATAAATGGTTAGGGTCTTCCCATTGAAGATGATGGATATCTTCTCTTTTTCAGTCAAGGTAAACCTTTGTATATAAGTGGTTTTTCTAAAATGCAAATCTGATCGTGTTACACCTTGCTTAACAATTTCTAGGCCTCCATCCATCAGGATTAAGCTCAAATGCCAGTGCTTAGCATCAAACCATTTATGATCTCATGTATGATTTCATTCACCTCCCATCAGCTCCAAGCCTGAGCGAACTTATTTTAAGAGCTCGCCAAATGATTATATTCTCTTAAGATTTAGGAACTTGGCTGTTCCTTTTACCTGGAATGCTGTTCTTTGCTGTGCCTCTTGGCTAATGTATCTATTTTATCTTTTGGATTAGAAAGTTTGGTTCCTAGGTTTAGTCAGGTATTCTATTTTTAACCATTTCCTATGCATTCCCATAAAACTTGATTTTATCTATCAAATACTTTTAATTAAACTTTTATTCAATTTCACACTGGCTTTTGACTTATTCATTAGTCACATTATATTTTCACACAGCTTTCTTACCTATCTCCACTACTGCATTTAAGATTTTCTTTTTCTTTTCTTTTCCTTTCCTTTCTTCTTTTCTTTTGGCTTTTTGAGACAGAATCTTGCTGTTACTATATGGTCCAGGCTGGCCTTGAACTTGTGATCCTTCTGCCTCAGCCTCCCACATGTAGGGGTTATTGGCATGCACCAGCTTGCTTGGCTTTGTGATCTCTCACTTTCCCTCTCCCTCCCCCCACCCTTCCCTCTTTGTTTTTGACTCAGGGTCTTGCTATGTAGTTCAGGCTGGCCTTGAACTCACTAGGTAGCCCAGGCTGGCCTCAAACTCATGGCAATCTTCCTTCTTCAGCCTCCTGAGTGCTGTTACTACAGGTGTGTACTACCATCCCCAGCAAAAAATCACTAAGTCAAACCATTGTCAGAAACCACCTTTATTTTATTTATTTGTTTTTGTGGTGCTTGGGATTGAACCTAGGCCCTTGTTCATGCTAAGCAAGTGCCTTACCACTGAGATTCCCTCCCAGCCCCTTGATTTTTCTTGATGGTAGTTTTTAGATTGCTGTCTAGTTGCACTTTTCAAATTAATTAATATTTTAAAACTTGCTATTTAAATATACACTTCAGTGGCATTAAGTATATTCACATTGTTGTGCAACCATTACCCCATCCATCCTCAGAATTTTGTTCATCTTGTGAAGGTTATTAAACAGTAATTCCCTATTCCTCCCTCGCCCCCGCCCCTGGCAACCACCATTCTACTTTCTAACTCTGTGTGGCTCATACAAGTGAAATCATGTAATACTTGTTTTTTATGACTGGCTTATTTCACTTGCCTTAATGTCCTTGAGGTCTATCTGGTTTATAGCATGTTGTCAGAATTTTCTTTGTTTTTTTTAAAGCAGAATAATAATTACATTTTTGTATGTGTATCATATTGATAATAGCTCTTTTATGTTTTGTATACTTTCTAATCTGGTTCAATGACTGTATTATTGAATGGAGTCTCTTTAGTAATATGATTGGAGCTATTGGAAGATTTGGATTTTATTCATGGCTCTTCTGTTGATTTTCTCTGTAATCCTAAGTAAATAGATTATTTGTTCATCTTCTTTCTGTAAAATGTAAATGCCACCTACCTCTTCTAGAATTTGTCCTTGGTCAGATATGCTGGCTTCCATCTGAGGCTTTGGAGTGTGTTGCTTTTGATTCTTAGAGAAGGCCCAATGTAGAACATGTGTGCCTTGTAAATTGATTTCAAGGTGAAATCATGTAACTTGCATATTGTGTAAATCTGTCCACAGAGTTGAGAATTTGGAGATTAGATCATCAGAAATGCTCTTTGGAGAAAAACCAAACAGAGTCTTCCAAAAGAATACCTTGAGTTTTAAAGGTTCTTGGAAAAATTGATGAAATCTTCAAATATTTTGGCAGAAATGACCTTCAATATGATCATGCTGTGCCCATCAAACAGAATTTGTCACTGCCAGCATACAAATTTTCAGAAGACACTGTTCTCCCTCAATCAACAGCTTCTTTGTTTTATTCATAATAAAAGTGTATTAACAATTACAAATTGGATTTTTTTAAAAATGCAAACCAAAAAAGAAAGTGGAAATTTTACTTTAACTTTTCTTTGCTACTTACAATGAAATATTTGTCCCTGTTTTAAGTAAATTCATAGTAAGTGGCCTTTTCCTGGTATTAATTTTACTTAGGAACTGAGGATTTTCTATAAGAACATTTTCTGAAAGGTATGTAATACCTGACAAATATGAAATTATAGTGATAAGTACAAACAATGAACATTAAATACTGTCTTTTGGGACAATAGTTTCTTAACAGTGTTATTAGGGCTTTATCTCACAGGTATTAGCTTTGGAAACTAGAATAGAAAACATGTTACTTTCAGGAGCCTCAATACTTTAGGCTCACTTTGTTAAAATGTTTGCTGTGTATTCATTTAATTTACATGGAATTGTCTTTATTTACTTGTGATGTAATTCAGGTTAAAATAGAAACTCAGCAGAACATTCAGCTGGAATTAATATGTCATCAATTAATTATGCACTACAATTTTGAAAATTATATTTAAAATATTTTTAAATTCATAAATGAGGATAACTTTCATTAATTTTAAAAGAAACTGTATGCTTTGGCTTTGTTATCAGAAAAAACAGCTCAGAAGTTGCCAAGTATAGTTCTATTTTTTTGTCTAAAGAGAAAGTCCTTTCTTTTTTTACTCATCTTTTTTTCTCATCTGCACTTCCTTTCTCCTTCATCTCTAGCTGTGCCTGTAAGTTCAGTTGAAGTATCTGAAGGCTGGAGGGGACTTTAGAGATAATGTAGTTATTTGCCTCCTCTACTTAGATACATCTCTCTTTAGCCAATGTATTTGATCATGTAACATCTGCTATATTTGTAACTCACTTGTGTTGAAACAGTCATTTTAATTATAAATTTACAGTTCTTAGTGCTTAGCTAACATTTTTCTGTTTCTATACGTTTGGTATGATATAGATTAGTTCTAATTCTTCAACTTGGTCGGGCTATTCTTGGTTTTTCAGACAAAATAAATATTCTCCAAATCTTTAAAGCATTAAAAAACCCAAAGTTTTTATTCTTTTATTCCTACTTCATGATTATCTACATACCCCTTTGCATTCAAAAGAATGTTCTTCTCAGTGGTCACTTGAGGATGCAGGCTGATGGAGGAGCCACCATCTCAGATGTGGCAGAAGGAACGAGGGCTTTGGGACATCTCATGGAAATAATACCTGAACGTTTACTCAAAGTTCACTGTCCAGAAGTCCTGTGACCCTAATTTAGCCACAAGATTGGAGGAGGTGTCAGCTAGGTAGTGCCAGTACAGTTTTGCCCTCAGCCCAGGGTGGAGGAGAACCAAAAACTTGGTAAATGGCAATAATAACTTACCACGTAGTCTTTCCAGAATTTAGAGCTTTGTTATGTCTTTGTATTCCTTTCTTACCTAGGATAAAAATTACTTCACTTTATTTTAGTGTAAGTTCCAGTTCTCTAAGCTATCCAGATACACTGTAGGTTTACAGTGTTATTCTTGAGGGACATTGTCTAGGAGGGAACACAGTATGTAACCTGGCCAGGGCAGCTAGCAGAAACTTTCCCCCCTCTTGGCAGCCTGAAATCAGCCTGAATTCAGCTTGACAGTGTTCAAAGTTAGTCCATCCAATAACGTTTTTGAGTGTGGATTAGAATTTTACATTAATGTGTTAAGTTCAAATAGCAAAACTGTCCAGTATAGTAGAATACAGAGGTTGAAATCTTAAGACTTGGATTCAAGTCCTCCTGACTTTCAGGAGCTGTGTCACACAGGCAAATGGTTTTGTTATCCTGTGCCTGCTTCCTGATGGCAAGAACATAACAACACTGATGAGAATATGAGAACTGTTTGTGTAGACTCTGTAAACTGATACTAGTACAGTATTATTAAGAAGAATGGCTTTGTTTCTGCTTCAGTTCACCACAGTTTATTAGGGTCTCAGCTAAATATTTTAAATTCTGTGTTCATATGTATGAAATAGTGAACCTGAAGTCTTTGCTGGTGTAGACTGTCGTCACAGATTTTATACTGTTATTGAAGAAAGTCAAACTGACGTGCTGCCTCTCATTTGCAGGTAGAGTTCTTTCACAGTCTACTCCTGGAACGCCCTCAAAGACCATAACAATATCTGAAAGTGGTGTTATTGGATCAGCTTTAAACTCTACATCACAGACACCAAATAAAATTGCCATCTCACCTTTGAAATCTCCAAATAAGGTAAAAAAAAAAAAAATCAGTTACTAGTATCAGATATTTGGTTGATGCTTTTTTTGTTAGTAGTCATTTCAGATTTTTGGTTTTCATCTATTTCCAAGCAAGTAGTAGCCACTCAGTGAATACTAAATTAATTTAGTAATTAAACGTTTTTGACAGATAAAAAACTTACTTTAAACACATGGTAACCTAGTAATCATTTTGCATGTTAAGATGGCTTCCTTGGCCCATATGAGTATGGGTTCAATAAAAGTTTTTTGAATGGTATTTAGCAAAATTGTTGTCTTTGGGTGAGGCACATATACAATAGAAATATATAACATAAAAATGCAAATATAAATACAAATACAAATATAAAATATTAAAGCAACTTTTAAATAGAGATTTGAGTTTTTTCTGGATAATAAGACTCAGAATACTAGAAATTGCTGTTAGATACTGGTGACCATACTATTAGTGTTATTGAAGCTTAGGTACATTTTGTTCAAAGCATTCAGTAGCTTTTCATAATTTGTTTTCATCTCTAGATGGCAAAGTATTATTTTACTCCAGGTTAAGTAAGTAGCCTCTCACTTTCCTGAAACATACAGATGGCACTGTACCAGGGTATAAAATAGTTTAAGGTATATTTTAAATCACATGATTGAGTTTGAAAGCCAAACATTATTATCCTGTAAGGAGCCAGCCTTGTGACCCTGGAAGCACATTGCCCTTTGTACCTGCCTTCTTTCTTGATTTACAGCTGCTTGTAAATAGAATAAACAAACATTTGCCTTACATTTTTTAAAAAGTCCAGCTGCTAGTTTCTGCTTTTATGAGACTTGAATTAACTGCATAAATATGATGTCTCTTACAGTTTATTAAAGTGTGTGTCTACCTGCATAGTAGCATAGTAGCATAGATAGTTGGTTTTTTTTTTCTGGAATGGAATGAATTCAACAGGTATTGAGTGCTTGCCATGCATAGTGATTGGTAAGCATTAGAGAGAAAGTGTGAATAAATTCAGGCTTCAGCTTCAGGGAGTTCAAGAAGGGAGTTAGACTGAAACATGAAAAATTATGTTTCCCCACAAATTATGGCAGTCACAGGTGAATGGACAAGCTCTACAGTGTTTCAGGGAGGCTGACACTACAAGGAAAAGAAAGATCTTAACTCACCAGTGGTGGACCTAACTGGGTGAGCGTGCAGAGAGGCTCTTTGGGCTGAGGGACACTCGAGGCAAACATGTCCAGCGTGGCCCTTTCAGTGAGCTTCGTTGTCTGAGCAGTGTGAACACCCAGCGTATTAAGGTTACATGGGAGGGCTGGTTATCTGAAAGGGAATTTGGGTTCTGTTGATCACAGAGACTTCCTTTGGCTTCCTGTTGCTTCTAGGACAGTGGTTCCCATCCTTGTCTGCCTCACAGTCACTTGGGGAGTTGTAATAAATGCTGATGTCTGGTTCTCATCCCCAGGATCTTGTTTCAGTCTTTCTGGAGTTTGGCCTGATAGCAAGATTTTAAAAAGCTCCCTAAGTAGTCAAGATTAAAAGCCACTGCTCTAAGTACGATACTTATATTTTAAGAAAGATGACCCCTACTGCATTGTGAAAGATACTGTAGGGGATGAGAGAGACCAGTTAGGTTAGTAGTTCTCAATCTTGAATCCATGTTAGAAGTACCTGGGGGCCTCTGGAAAAAACTGATGGTTAGCCTCTCCTTCAACCCACTGAAATCAGTCTCTAAGCTGGACCTAGGTATTATGTTTAATATTTTAAATTTCAAAGTGTAGGCCAGGATAGAGAATCACTAAGTTGGGTTATGGGGGTGCTTCAGATTTGAGCCAGACTAGTAGGGAAGTAGCTGGGGAGGAAGAGATGTGTTGAAAGAGGTTTGAGACGTGACTGGACATCAAAGTCTTAGGGAGGGGGATATTCTAAGACAATGATTGCGTTTCTGACTTGAGTAACAGTACCTGTGGTGGCACTGTGGATTAGCATGATTTGTGTGCGGCTTATACCTAATGACATACTGATAGATAGTGACTTCATTTTTCTCACATCCTTGACTTTAGCCACATCATGTTGGATCTTTCTCCCTTGTCTCTTGACAAGAGTTCTTTTTTTTTTTTTGGTACTGGGGATCGAACTGGCGACCTTGTGCTTAAGAGGCAGGCCGAAGAAGCACTGAGCTAAATCCCAAGAGCCCCAAGAGTTCATTTTTAACATAGGAACACACCTTATTTAAGTGTCTCAGATTCCCAAGTATGAAAAATCTAATCCAGAGCTTACATCCAGTTTCAAGCCTCTCTCTTCTGCTCAGCCCTGGGTCAGAGATCTTCAACGGAAAAACGCAGGACCTCTTTCTTTCTCTTCCACTCCCCTGCTATTTTTGGTTCCAGTTGGAAGGAAGACTAGAAGAGAAAGGACAAAATTGTACTCCAGCTGCATCTGTGTGGCAGGTGTCCAAACGTGAACTGTCAGAGATGTGCGCACAGGATGACTTTGGGGCCTGTTGGGGAGGTGGTGGACACACTGACCTCCTGTGCAGTCTCCCACAGCTATTGCTACCCAAGGTCCGCCCTGCGTCTGCCCCTGCAGTGCGCTTTACTCCGGAAGCCTTGTGTTTTGTTTGGGTCCTGTCCAGATGCCTTGTGCTCTTGTAGCGCCTGCTGGCTAGCGGAACCTGAAGGACTCAGTGCAGACATGCAGCTTGCCTGACTGCTGTGCTCTGTCCTTCCCCGCCACTGTGACAGCACCACCTGTCTTCGTTCTTGCAGAATTTTCCAGGCTGGGACAGTATCTGTTCACATACTCTGTGGACTGCTGAGGATGTATGTCAGGTACTCCTGAGAACTCTCACTGCGTTCAGTTCTGGTGGCTGGACCCAGATGGTCTTAAGAGTTTCCTCATCTCTTGGTGATTTGGATGTCACCTGGTGATCTGCATGTCAGTTTCTCCTTAAACTGTCACCCAATCTGTCCCAGAGGTTTTCTAGGAGCAGCCCTGGGTTTGTTTTCACTGAGGTGTAGGGCCCTATAGCCCTAGTCTTCGCCACATTTGTGAATGCAGTTTCTGACTTTTTTTTTTGGTACCAGGGATCGAACTCAGGACCACATCTTGACAGGCAGGTGCTGTGCCACTGAGCTAAATCCCTGGCCCTCTTAACTTTTTTAACAGGTAGAAGGTAGGTGATAGGGAAGTAATCTTTTAGTATATTTGGCATGGATTTCGTGTCCTTTTTAGGTTGTAGGGGAACTTATTGTTTGTAGTTCTCAGCTTTGGGGCTCCACTTCAGTCAAATTTTGAGATAGTGGAAAAAATCCCATACTTATCTCTAGATGCGAAAGGAGAAATGTAGAAGGAATAACTAGTTTGGGCTAAAAGCTGTCCAGTTCTTGGGCATGTTTGTCATTGAAGTCCCCACTAATTATCTGGAGGCGGAACTCACAGGGAAGCCGGTTGGAGGCAGTGAAAAATGGTGGGTCTAGATGGAACCACCAGGGAGCATCAGGCTATGTAGAGAGTAAAAGGAAAAGCAGGGCTGCACAGTAGAACAGTAAGTGGTAGCAGGAGAAAAGTCTTAAGTAGAAGAGAGTGAATGATGGGAGGGATAGTAGGGAAGCCAGGAATGTGAAGGCAAGGGTATTTCAGTATCAAATGTCTTAGGAGATCAATTAAGAAAAGACTAAGACTTAAAAGTAGTTCCATTCATCTTATAAGAGATGTATTCCAATTAAATCTTTTTATTTGTAAAAATCACAATTTGTAGCACTTATTTTGGTTTAGTTAATTGTATTGTTAACACAGATGAAATTAACTTAAAACAATATTTGAAGTTTTTAATTTATATGCATCTTTTTGTTTCAGAGTAGTATGATAGAATAATTTCAAGTCCAAGAGTGTTACATTGTGATAAAATTTCTAGGAGATACAGAATTCAAATACAAGTTTACAGTGGAAAAAGAAAAATAAATTTCTGACTGTTAACCAGTGGTTTATGTTTTTAAAAATACAGCAGGTAACGTACCCAGCTACATCATCGACATGATGTTATCAGCAGTTGTGTTTTCAGTGCTGGGGATCAGATCCAGTCCTCACGAATGCTAAGCAAGCACAGTATCATTGAGCTAAGTCCCTGCCCCAATGTCTTATTACAGTAATTGAACAACTAGGTTGATTTGGTATTATTGAATACACTTTACAAAGTGATATAGCACTTTTATTTTAAAATCCTACTATTCATAATGGGCCAGAAGTGACCATAGGTTGAAAATTAAAATTGGCTGAGTGGAGCTCCCACTGTGCCCAGTCATTAGATCCATTTTGGTGAGTTGGAAGGAGAGGAAAAGATGCATGTGTGGGAGGCTTTTATGGACCAGACCTGGAAGTGTACACATCGGAAGCTCAAGCTCAGTGCATGACTTTACCAAATGGAGGCTCGGACTTATAATCTGGCTGTGTGACTGGGGAGCAGAGAATGTGGATTTTGGTTAGCAACCAGCAGTCTGTAGCATAATCATCCTTACATATACACAAAAGTCCTACATTTACACAGATAAGTGTTGTCAGGCAGAGTACAGGGAGTTTGGGCAGTGATGAAAGCTTCCTGTTAGAAAGGCACATTCTTCCATTCTGCACTTACCAGTAGCAGGCACATTCTTCCATTCTGCACTTACCATTAGCTACCAAGTCAGCTTGTGTGCCCTGTCTGAGGCTGTGGGACTACAGAAGAGCTTATGTTGATTGGACAGACAAAACCAAATGCAAGAAACTGAATAATTAAGTGGTAAGCTGTGTAGTATAGACAGACTAGTGTTGTGAAGACACAGAGGAAAGAGGTAAATGGTAATGTTCCTTCATTAACCATACACGGGCATTTTTACAATGCCTGTGCTCTTTTTGGGACAATAGTAAAGAGCAAAACCAGGCATATAGAGCCTAAGTGGGTGGGGAGGGAATGCAAAAGACTCAAATCATTGCACAATGTAAAGTTTTCAAATTAAGAAAAGACTCACAGGATGGCATGAGGTCTGTATAAGGGGATGCAGCCCCAGTTGGCAGGGTTAGAGAAGACATCTCTGAGCTCTGTCTTTCATAGGTGTACTGTAGATTGAACACCAGCAACAAGACTTAGGAATGGGACAGGAAGGCAGCAGCTCTGATTGGAATCAGTGATGCTTTGAAAGGAATGGAGAGAAAATAAACAGGGCCACATTGTGGATAGTTTTCAAAACAAAGCAAATTTAAGCTTAATTTTGTCATATGGTAACTTGGAATGTTTCTGAGACAAGATATAATAAAAATATGATAGTGAAGTTTGCAAAACATTAGTGTCTGGCAGGTAGATTCAGAGCATATGGGGATTAGAATGAAAGCAGATCTTGAGTGCATTCTTTAGCTATCTAGGCAGGAGGGGAAGTGAGTGATAACAGTACCACAGAGTTCCAAGTCAGAACAGATCTGGGAAATGGTTTCAGAAGGCCATTGGTTTTTCTGTGAAGCCCTCTTATAATCAAATAGTTGTAGTAATGAATACAATTTGAAGTGAAAGGGATCTATCTTCCTTATAAACCCACAGATTGTTGTAAGATTGCTCAGAGTTGGAGTTGAGGTGACTGCAAGCTGCAGGCTCCCTTGATTCTCGTGCTGGAAAGGTCATTTTGCACATAACCCCTCATACTGGTACCCATTAGCCAAGATATAGGAGCAGAAGTAAGAGTGGAATCAGCTTTTCATTACTTATATTATTAGTTTTGTTTCGTGCTTTCACATATTATGCTGACCAATGGGGTCTTGTTGCCATATTTTAAAAAAATTACCATAGAAACTTAAAGTATGGAAGAAATTAGAATAGTATAGTTACCCCACGTACCTTTTATCCAACTTTAGACTCATCAACTTATTTTTATTTCCTTATCTTCTGATTTTAAGTTAAGTATTTTATCTCTGTATTTATGTATGAAAGATTAGGGACATTTTTTTTTTAAGAAAATATTTACATTCCTTTAATGGCATCAACCGTCTAGTGTTCAACATTACCCTGATCATTGTATTTATTTTTACACAGTTTGAATTGGAATCCAGTTCTATGTTTTATAAGTGTGTAAGTGATTGCTATTTCTCTTAATTTCTTTATCTTTTTTCTCACCTTTTATCTTTTTATCTAGACACAGACACAGGCTGTTTATATTCTGTAGTTTCTAAGAGTCTAGAGTTAGTGTTTGCATCTCTCTGATCTCTGCATTATGCTGCTTGGCTTAGAGAGTCCCTGGGACCCAGATGCTCCTATTTTCCTGTGCTGCTTTGGAGAAATGTCTGTCCAAGTCCTTTGCCCAGTTTTGAATAAGGTTGGTTTGTATGTTTTTGTTTTTATGGTACTGGGGATTGAACTCAGAACTTCATGCGTACTAGACAAGCACTCTATCTACCACTGGGCTACATCCTCATCCATTTTTATTTTATTTTGAGGCAGGCTCTTGCTAAGTTGCCCTCAAACTCATGATCCTCCTGCCTCAGCCTCTGTATAGCTGGTATTACAGCCATGCACCCCAGCACCGGCTTGTAAATATTTTCTCCTATGGGTTGTCTTTTTACTCTGTTGTGTCTTTTGATGTACAAATTTTTATATTTTTCTGTTCAGTTTGTCATTTTTCCTGTATTACCAACACTTTGGTGTTATATCATTGCCGAATCCAGTGTTATGGAGCTTTGCTTTTTGTTTTCTTCTAATAGTTTTATAGTTTTGCATTTACATTTTGGTTGTGGATCATTTTTGAGTTGATTTTTGTACATGGTGTTGGATTAGAGTCCTACTTTATTCTTTTTTTTTTTTGGTACCGAGGATCAAACTCAGAACCTTGTACTTGTGAGGCAGGTGGTGGAACCACTGAGTTAAATCCTGGGCCCCTCCACTTTGTTCTTTTGCGTGTAGATACCCAGTTTCTTCAACACCGTTGAAAAGACTCTTTCTTCTCCGGCACCCTTGTTGCACACATTTGCCTGGATTCAAGGGAGTGTTTGTAGGCCTTCTGTTATTCTGTTGGACTGTGCCTGTTTTATGCCAGTTTTGGGTTTTTTAGATTAAATCTCTGATCCTTTTGGAATCTGTTAGAAGGAGCGAGCTATAGAAATCAGCTTTTTTCTTCAAACTAGCCAATCTACATTGTTTATTGAATAATTCATTGTCTCCATTGATTTCAGATGCCAAATTTCTTCATGGAGTTTTCTATATGTGGATTCTCTTATCTATTCATTTGATCTTTAGCACTTGATTCCTAGGCAAATCCTGTATTGTTTTTGTTTACCCTATCTTGATAGCATGTTTTACTCTTTAGTAGGACTGGTCCTTTTTCATGTCACTTCATAAAGCATTTTGTCTTAATTTTGTCTCATATGGTCATTCAACTTGTTCCATTACTGTGTAAATGGATGTGAATGAATCGTGTTTGCATTCTTCAGCCTTGGGCCTGGGTAGGAGAGCTCTTCATTAGCTAAACAAGGCACTCACTATAGGTTCTGTTGCCGGCATCACACACATGAAATTACTCACCCTTGTTACTATCATAGGAAACAGTGAATAAAACAGAAGTTGAATTAATAGTTATGAAAACAGCAAATGAATGTCTTTCACTTACTTTATAATATTTTACCAGTCAGTAAGTCAGTCCTGAATGTCCTGTTAGGCGTCTTAAAGTATGTCTCTGTCATTAGTGTCTTAGTTACTTTCTTGTCGCTGAGACACAATACCTGACACCCGCAATGCTAAGGAGGTTTATTTTGGCTCGAGTTTGTAGAGATTTCAGTTTATAGTCAGCTGGCTCCACACAAGGCGGCATAGCAGAGGAGCCTGGCAGAGAAGCTCAAGGCATGGCAGTAGGAGCAGAGAGATCAGGAGAGGAGGCAGGAAAGAGACCCTCCCAGGCCACATTCCCAGTGACCACCTCCTCGACCAGGCTTCCTCCCAACATCACTGTTAGCTATAAACTCTTCAGCAGGCCAGTCCACTGGTGAAGATCACACCTTCCATGATCCAGTCACCTCCCAAAAGCCTTTGAGCGCATGAAACTTTGGGGGACATCTAGATATAAACCATAATAGTAATGTAAGCACATAGTATTTAACTTTTCTTAACTTAGTTGTCTCTTTTAGCTTGAAAACATTTTGAAGTTCACAAATTCACATCTTCATTCATTTAACAGCCAAAAGTGTGAGAATTGGGATAACAGACACAGTTATGATGATTAGCTCATAAACGTCACAAATTTTGAAAAGCATGTATGTGTCCTTACAAATTCAATATTTTTTGTGATGGTTGAGCTGTTTATATTTGTCTGTCTATCTATCTGTATCTCCCCAAATTACCAAGTTAAAAAAAATATATCTATTTGTAAAACAAAAAGAGAATGTTTCATTCTCTTTTTCTTTTGGGTAAATCTGTACTTAAGTAAGGCTATCTAATACTGTATTTGCCAAGTGGAAAATAATCAAAGAAATTGTCTTAAATAATTGTGATATTAATCTGTAAGAAATGGCTTAGGAAATAATATAAATTAAAACAAATCCTTCAAGTCCACTGTTTTAAGAACATATTTAACATAGCTGTTTTGAATTCCAGTTAGGATATTGACTTTTATCCTACTGTTAGAGAGGTGGTTTAGGAAAGAGAGCTGCAGCAAGGTGCTTTTTGAATGACATGAAGTGTTTTGCAGCCTTGGAGTGTGTTCAGGGAGGCTCTTGTGGAGTTTCATAAGGTACAACTTGTGACAGCTCTGTCCAGCAGTGAAGTATGCTTTAGTGCTTCTGTCTTTTGCAGTTTTTAACTATCAACTTTTATGAGCTACTTCGCATTCCAAATGTTGACATTGCGGTTTCACCCATGGTTGTCTGGTTAGAGCCAAGAGTCAAGTGTGACTGTTGGATTGTCCCAGGAAGGTTCCTGTGTCAATGGTGGTGTTGGTTATGTGAATCTATGCAAGTGACACGGTTACCTAGGGTAGGACATCAAAACACGAACAGGTGGGTTCTGAATGCAAGGAGTTCTGTAGTGTAGCCAGCAGTGCTGTATCAAATGTCAGGTTCCTGGTTTTGGTAACATTCAGTGGGTGGTAAGAGGTTATTATATTGGGGAAGGGTACAGGGGGATTGTTCTTGTAAGTCTAAAATTATTAGGGTAGGGGATTTAGCTCAGTGGTGCTTTGCCTGCCTGGCAAGCGAAAGGTCCTGAGTTTGATTCCTAGTAACCCCCCAAAAAGAAAATTATTATAAAATTATTAAATTAAAAAAAAATTATGTCCATACCTCTGTTCAGTATGCCAATTAAAAAATAATTTTGTGTTCCTTAGTGGCAAATATGTTATTTTAGTTCTTAACATAGTCCTTGAGGACTGGATGATGTTTTATTCAATCATTTAATAATTATTGGGGAAAATGAAAAGAGAACTAAGATGTGTTGTGCACATGTACCAACTCCCCACCAGGAATGTAATGATTATGTACTGCAAACATGTACCAATAAAAAAAAAATTGAAGAAAAAATAATTATTCATCAAGCATCTACAGTAGGATACAGTATAATGTTTTGGTTAAGAGAATGGGTGTTGGAGTTGGATCTGTTTCAAATCTAGGGCCATGTTCCTTGCTAGCTGTGTGACCTTGAGGAAGTTACCTCATCTGCCCAAGCTTCATTATCCCTATCTGAAGTGGTTGTATTAATGGTGATATAAATAGTGGCTTACTTTTATTGAGCATTGCACTATATGACATATTACTTATACAATAATATCTCAGTTCATGAATGCTTCTGTTTGCAAATAGTTCGGTTCACAAACAAAAGTGTTTTGCAAAATTTTCCTTCTGTTTGCAAATCCACATTAGGTGACAAACACAACCACAGCCATCTTCCCTGCACAAACACAAATGCAGCCATCTTTTCCAAAGTTGTAAAACAAATTAAGTTCATAAACCGAGGTACCACTATAATCTGCATTTTACATAATTTAACTCATTTCGTCTTCCGAACAATCCTGAGAAAAGTATCATTTTCCCATTTTCTGAAGTTTAGTTATTTACCCGTGGCCATAAGCTAAGGAATGATGGAACTTGACAGTCTGGATTTTCTGTTGTGTTATGTTATGTTATGTTTCAGACAGGGTCTCGTTATGTAGTCAGTCATTAAAATCACTGTGTAGCCCAGACTGACCTTGAACTCATGATCCTCCTGCCTCAGCCTCCTGAATGCTGGGATTATAGGCATGTGACATGGAGTTTTCTACTTTTGGGTATACAGAACCAGTTCATTGCAGACCAGGCTTCCCACTAAGAATAACTAAAAGTAGAGTGCAGTATATTTTAATAATCTGTTTGAAGGGTTAGAAGACCTACCAAAAGAGCCAGCACTTCAGAGGCCACCATCCTGGGTAAAGGAATACCCCAGGAGGCCATCTGACACTCTGGGTAGCAGTTTCCCTTAGGGCAAGTGCTGATTGGTAAGTTGTGGTCAAGAGCAGAAAGTATCGTGGCCAAGTGGAGGAGCTGAATGACTGTCAGTCTTACAGATCTGTGGACAAAAGCTTGGGTTCCAGCCCTAGGAGCGGGGCCACCCAGGTCCTCCTATTGGCACCCCATGGGTGCTGTCTCATGGAAGAGGCACTGACTGGACACAGACGGCGCCTGGGTCCTGAAGCCCCACCACGGTCACCCCAGTTAGTGTGGGGCTGGTTTAGGATTCTTTGCCCTTACTTTGTGCTGCATGCCAGGAGCCAAGGTGAAGTCTCCAGAGTCATTTAGTACCATTCAGAGTCTCAACTTATCTCCTTAACAGTGAAGAACATCAGCCATACTAGGAGACTAGACTACGTGATTCAAAGGCAAGAGACATAATAATGGAGTTTTCGTACTGAGACTTTAAATATAAATAGGATTATATACTTAAGGGTTTAGCTATCAAGATGAGCAGTTTCAGCAAACAGCTAGCAACTATAAAGAAGAATTAGATGCATCCTTTCCTTAATCCTAGGGATTGAACCACAGACTTCACACATGCTAGGCAAGCACTTTATCACTGAGCTACATCCCCACCCCTTTTTATTTTTATTTAGAGACAAGAGTCTTAGTTGCCTAGGTTGGCCTCCATCTCAAGGTCCTTCTGGGCTTAGCCTTTGGGGTTGCTAGGATTATTGGTATGCACCATCACACTTAGCTCAGGGAATATTTTCAAACTGAACAGTTAAAACTGAGATGGAGAACTCAATCAGTAGATGAGTTTATCGGCAGACTGGATCCATAGATAAAGAAAAGATTAAGTACCATTTTGAGAGTTTTTTATCAGTAGACTTACACCTAAGGAAATCCTGTAGTAAACTCTTTAGACAGAGGGAAAATGATCCTGAATGGAAGCATGGAGACATAGGAAAGGCTGTAAGAGTAAGTTTTGTAAATGTAGCTAATCAAATATCTTGTGAAGTTTAAATTATATGTAGAATTAAAATACTTAACAACAGCACCAAACTGGGGCAAAAGTAAATGATTTTATTGTAAGTACTAATTTATATCTGTACATTGTGTATTATAATCTCTATGATAACCACTTAAAGAATAGTAACATAATGTATAAATAACAAGCAAATGCAGGGAAAATGAAATAACAATGGGTAATGCTGGGTATTGAACCCAGGGCCTCAACCATAGCAGGTGAGTGCTCTACTGCTGAGCTGTATCCCAGCTCCAGTAGAATACTAATCCCAAGGAAATTAAGACGGGAAAGGAAAAGGAACAGAAGATGATGGCTGGTTCGAATAGGAAATAATAGAATGATTGATTTAAATCCAGATATTTAATTGGCTATGGTAAATGTAAATGAACTTATATACTGTACTAATTTAAAGTATAGTCAAGTCTTTTTTGAGGGGAGGGGGTTGAGATGAGGTCTCACTATGTAGTCCAGGCTGGCCTTGAACTCATGGAGGTCCTCCTGCCTCAGTCTCCTGAGTACTGGGATTACAGGTATGCGCCACCATGCCCAGCAAATCTTTTTTTTCAGATCCAATTGTAAAAGTTCTTTCTTGATGTTTAGGATACGGGAAGTTTAATGTAAAGATATTTTTAAAAAGTACACTGGGGAAAGGATAGTCTACAAAAATGGTGCTGGGAAAACGAGTTTACCACGTGCAAGAGAATGAGGTCAGACCCTTGTCTAACATCAAACATAGAACAACTCCAAAGTGAACGAAAGGCCTGGTGTAAGAGTAGAAACCCTGAAACTCCAAGGAGTCAATGAGAGAAGCTCCTGAATATTAGGCTTGGGAGTGATTTTTTTTTTTTTGATGCGGAGGGAGGGTGAGGGGGATGTCACACCAAAAGCGCACATTGTAAAAGCAAAAATTAAGAAATGCAGCTGTGTCAGACTAAAATGCTCTGCACACAAAGGAAACAACAAAATGAGAGAACAGCTCATAGATTGGGGAAAAAATATTTGCAAACCATTACCCAGTAAGAGGCTGATATTCAAAATTTATAAAGAACTCATACAACTCAGGCTTGGGATGTAGTTCAGTGACATTGTACCTGCCTGATGTGGAAGGTCCTGAGTTTAATTCCTGGTACCGGAAAAAAGAACCCAAAAGAACTCCTACAACTCATGAAAGAAAAATAAATAAACCAAATGAAAAATGAGCAAAGGGCCTAAATAGGTATTTCACCAAAGAAGATATAAAAATGGCCAGCAGATGGATGAAAAGGTGCTCAACATCATTAGGGCAGTGTGAGTCCACCTCATGCCTGGTAAGATGTCTGCTAACAAAATGGTGAAAGATTGGTGTCAACCAGCATGTTGGGAGGAAGGAGCCCCACATAGCAGTGAATGGGAACGCAGATTGGTGCAGCCTCGAGGGAAGACTGAAGGTTTCTAAAGGGATCAGCAGCAACATCAGCCTGTGTGTTGGTGTGTGCAGCCACCCCCATCCATTCAGGAGGCTGAACCTGGGAGTTTGAGACCAGCCTGGGACACACAGCAGCACCTCTAGGGAAGAAAGGCACCACCATGTGACCCAGCTACTCTGTTGTGGATGTACACCCAAAGGGAGTGAATCATCACCTCCCAGATAGGCAGCCCATGTCCCTGCAGGTCACTCACAACAGCCTAAGTGTCTACTAATGAATGAATGAATGGGTATAGAAACACCCCCCCCCCCCCCCCCCGTCTCTCTCTCTCTCTCTCTGGAATATTATTTGACTTTAAAAAACAACTTGCCATTTGCCACAGTTTGAGTGTATGATGTCACTTAATGGAATCTAAACGAAAGAGTACATATACAGAGACAGAATAAAACTGCATTTCCCAGGGAGACTGGAGATGGGCTGCAGCAGAGGGAGTGAGGAGGAGGTGAGAGGATACAAAGTAGCAGAAATGGAGGATGAACTAGTCCAAGGATCCTGTTGCAACAAAACATAAGGACTATAGGTCATACAATTGGACTATATTTAGGGCTCCTGCTATATTAACAGATTCTAGCTGCTCTTGCCACAAAAACAAAAAGGGCAGATGAGGGGCATGTTAATTTGCCTCCCTCTTGTAACCATTTAGCATGTATATGTGTCCCTTACAGATAAGCCTTAAGTATGCACAACTTAGGGAAAAAGACAGCACTATGCAAACTTACCAGGCTACACCTATCTCATAATGTGGTTGCTAGATTCAAACCAGTTCATCCATGTGATATTTTTATTATTGTTTTCTGTATGTATCAAGCCCAGAACTGTTACTGTTTGAAGCATCTTGTTCTTAGGGCAGTACTCACTCCCATTTTGAGTTGATAGCTGATGCAGTGTACATAGTGGCCCTGTAGGTTACTGGAGCTTTCAGTAGCTTCCATATCTGTGCATTTTGCTTTCTGTTTTCATTCACTGACTGCTGTGGATATTGTTTAGCTCCATCTTTGAGTTGGCTTCTTGATGCCTCAGCCAAATGATAATACATGAATTATGCCAAAATAATCTCCTTGACAATCTCATTTGACTGAATATCAAAGGACATTCTTTTTTCTTTTTTCTTTGGCTTTTATAGAAATGTTCAGACATTTAAGAATGATTTTCATAAGTTGTTCTTCTCATAGTGAATATAGGAAAGAGCCTCCATCGTATGGCTATTGTCATCTACCCTGAAGGCTTTCTGTAAAGCAGGTGGGGACATAGCCTTTTAGAGAATAATAAATGCAACCAGCTTTGGATGCAGTGTACTATATGTGAGTTAGGGACCTCCCGGAGGACTGGTTTCTTCTCTCCATCTGATGTTTTGTTTTGCTTTGGGGGCAGTCTTACTGCTTTCTGTCAAACTGAAGGAAAGGATTAAAGTTAATTAAAATGATTATATTGTCTAAGATCCAATTCACCTAAAAACTGATAAGTTTCCCTAGATAACCAGTATTGGGGTGCTTGTGTACTGAATTTGCATCCTGCCTGTATGGTAAGTGGGTACTTTTGTATCTGGGAGTGGATATTGTAAGTCTTTCAGCATTGACCGGACCTTATATAAACATTATTATTTTACTCTGGGGGAGATATCTATATCCTCTTTTCTCTCTTTGGAATATGGAACTTAATTGTGGAAATTAAAAAATGTTTTTTCTTACAAATTTTATCTGTCAAAATTGTGTAAGTTCTTATAAATTAAGTAATAATTTCTCTATAGCAAGTCATGTGATCTGGATTGTCAAGGGAGTTAACTATTGGTGATGGGAGGTAGAACTCATAAATTTAGATTTCACCCTTACATTCATTATTATTGTCTTTTGTTTCTCTTTGAACAGCTTGTTTCTTTTAGCAGTTTTGATAAAGCCCAGGAACGTTCTTTTTTTTTTTTTTCTTTTCCCTCCCTGCTTCCAAGCTTTATTTACAGACTCAGAGAATAGTCTATGGCGTCCTGAAGTCAAAAACAAAAGAACACAACACAAAAACAACAACAAATCCCAATCAGGAGCATTCTTTATTACTTGGGCAACTGTCCTAAGTTCAAAGAGCAGGAAAGTTGCATCTGGATTAATGCTAGCTGTGTCTTGTCATGTTAATTAACAGGCGGTGAAATCAGCCATGCAGACCATCACTGTAGGAGGTGTGAGCACGTCGCAGTTTAAGACAATTATTCCTCTGGCCACTTCGCCCAATGTCCAACAAATCCAAGTGCCTGGCAGCAAGTTCCATTATGTCCGACTTGTCACTGCCACCACCGCCAGCAGCTCCACCCCACCTGCCAGTCAAAACCCCAGCACCAACACTCCGCCTCTGCAGCAAGGTGAATACCCACTTTTCAAAAATAGTGGTGAGTGCTTCTGGGGTTATTACAGAGCATCGATCCTGTTCTTGCTGAAGTTTTAATTAAGTGCTCATTTCAGCTGGCAGCTGGACTTCACAGCTGTTGCAGGAGACAGTGCAATAGATTAGAGTGGCATGTAACTAACATTTCCTCCTGCTAAAGGTCGGTGGCTAGAGTTGTGCTATAATACTGGATAGTCCCAGTGACTGTACTTGGAAATGTGTGGTTTGCTATTTTATCACTGGTTTAAATCCCACCATTAATGCCATTGGAATAGACTTAAATTATTTATTTTAGTTTTAAAACTACGCAGCTCCTTGGTAGGGTTCGGGTCAGTTGAAATGACCAATAGGCAAGGTACAAATAAGTAGGAATTTAATATTGCTTTTCTCTAATTTTGAGTAGTACTTATTTTGAATCAGTAATTGCTAATAAAAAGTGACTAACATGTTCTTGCTCAGTTGTAGTTTTCCTAGAAGATATCCCTCTTTGTGGTCCTTCTATTTTCTGTGTTTCTGTTTAATCCTTCCTACGACCTGCATCAGACACATAAATAATCTTTCTCATATTTTTCTACTTTGTAAAAAACTGAATGTCGTGAAAAAGGATATTTATAGTTTAGGGCTTGAGTTTTTCTATGAAAAACCACTTTATATTTTACCAATGTCAAAAAGCAGTTGAGGCTAGGTGTGGTGGTATACATCTGTAATTCCAGCACTTGGATTGGCAGGAGGATCAATCACTGGGAGTTTGAGGCCAGCTTGGACTACATAGCAAGTTCAAGGCCAATCTGAACTACATAGCAAGACACTGTCTCAAAAAACAAAAACAAACAAAAAACCAAAAAAGGCAGTTGATGGCTAGTGAATGATTAATTGTTTATTAAAGTAATAGAGGGTCTGGGAATACAGCTCTGATAGCTCAGTGGTAGGGTACAAAGACTACCTATTGGTAGCTCACTCACCTTTGAGACAATGGAGTAAACACATTTTCATATGTATCCAGCCTAGTGTGCTTAGATGTTATGATGATGGAGATAGTCATTTGATGCTGTTGGTTCTATTGCGCGCGCGTGCGTGTGTACAAGTGTGGAGAATCCATTTTTTTAAGACACAGTTAACACTTTTCTTATTGGCATGAACAAATTTTTGATATAGATGAAAGGAAGCTGAAGACCCAGGAAAGTGAAGGAATAGACTGCACATTTAGGATTCTAGTGTATGTCCCAGTGCTGCCTTTTCTAACTTTGTGTCTATCTTTTGTGTCTCTCTACTTTTTTCCTCTTCTGGCAGTGCTGCTGTTTCCCCAGCTTATTCCTTGGGCCTCTTCCCTTCCCCTCATTTTCTTCCCTCTTCCCCGAACTAGGCTGCTCTACCCCTTTATATTTTTTATTTTGAGTCAGGATCTTGCTAAGTTGCCCAGCTAGACTTGAACTTACAGTCTCCTGCCTCGGTGCTGAGATTATAGGCACGTGCTACCATGCCCAGCTGACTTCCTTTTCTTGCATTCTCCCGTCCACGTTGTCTGTCTCTTCACTTCCTTCTTCCTCTCTGTATTTCTTCAAACCCATCACACATCCTGGCTGTACAGTTTATCTTATATTCACCTGTATTTGTGTTTCTTTCCTGTTCTGTAAAAGATCTGAGTACATATGTTATATTACTTTATAGGGATAATGAGATAAATTTATAGTGTTTTTAGGGTACTCTAATGAGTTGCTCTGGTTCATCAAATATATTAACAAGCCTTTCTGGAGTCCTCATTTCCCGAGAAGGATTTACTTAAAGGCCACAGGAGCAGGGCTTGTCTTGCACATTTTTCCCCAGAGCTGTGTGAGGAGTGGTGTCTCTGGGCCCCGGGTTGCCTGGCTGGCTTCCTCAGCAGGGACTCTGCTCTCTGAGGAGGGCAGATGCTTATCTCACAAACTAGAAAGCCTCAGACACTTTCTGGCCTGGTTACTGAAGCTTGAAAAGACGCTATTGTAAAGAGCTGTTGGGCCGGGGATTTAGCTCAGTAGTTCCACCGCCTGCCTCACAAGTGCAAGGTCCTGAGTTCGATCTCTGGTACCAAAAAAAAAAAAAGAGTTGTTTAGCGTTCCTTTGAGAACTGCACAATGGAAGATGATGCCAGCTTTTCTGAAAACTGCAGTAGTCATACACTGAAGCAGGAAACACTGACGGAGGAGGAGGAGAAACACGGCTGTTGGCTTCATTTTATGCCCTCCCCTCTCCACGTTGTTAGGGTGCTGTGTCTGACCATTCCTTTCACTTTGCCCTCATTCCGTGGGTCAGGGAGACTCCGTGTGCTCTTAGTGCCTGTGTTTCTGCCCGCCTCTGGTGGGTTGGATGCAGGTACAGTGGGCCACGCCTGCCCACACTCTCAACAACAGACAGGAAATGAGTCCTCTACTCTGCAGGATCTTGCCCTGGCTTCAGGACTGCCCTGTGTGCTCAGGAGCAGGTGTAGAGGGTGCTGCCTGTGTTGCAGGTGCATGCCACATTTGCCCTGTCACTCCTAGTGTGGCTGAGACAGTCTGCAGCAGTTAGTGTAACTTCACTAATGCTTTCCTCTCACTGAGAAGAACCAAGCCAGAGCAGAAGCAGCCTTGGGTGGATGTTGGATGTCACTGCTCCTCTCTTTTATTTTTTTTTATCTTGAAACAGAGTCTTGCTCTGTTGCCCAGGCTGTCCTTGAACTCATGGGCTCGGTGAATCTTCCACCTCAGCCTCCTGAGTAGCTGAGACTACAGATGTTTACCACTGTGCCTGGCTTTGTCAGCATTCCCTTATTTCACAGTCATATACTCCTTCTGTGTCACAAACTTAGCGAGATATAGTTTATATATGTACCATAAAATTCACTCTTTCGTTTTTATTTTGAGACAGGGTCTCACTAAGTTGCCCAGGTCAACCTTGAACTTGCAGTCTTCCTGACTCAGCATCCCAGAGTTCTGAGATTATAGGTGTGCACTTCTACACTGGCTCAGAATTCACCCTTTTAAGTGTACAGAGTACAGGATTTCAGTGAATGCCAAGAGTTGTGCAGCTGTCACTGTTCCTACCACTCTGGAGCTCCCCTAGTGTGTACCTGGTGCTGTGGCCTGCACTTTCAGATCCCTCTTGCCAGATCTCTCTCAGTACTCTCAGCTCTTCTGTCCTCAGCTATCAGCCCTCTTGTCTTCATCAAAAGTATAAACAAAGGGGCCAGGGATTTAGCTCAGTGGTTCTGGCGCCTGCCTTGCAAGTGCAAGGTCCCAAGTTCGATCCCCAGTATGGGAAAAAAAGTATAAACAAAAAAACTCTTACTGTCATGATAGGCCTTCTGGGGTCTTTCCATTATTGTGACAGCAGTGTGATCTTACTGTCTCCACCCATCTCGAGGCCCAGAGAGATGTCATCCTTCTTATACTCTTCCCATGTGGGATGACAGGAGGAGGCTTCAAGAGCGGCACTTCCCCTTCCCCTGGACAGCACTGACCTCTTCTTGCATGTTACCTGTTACTTCTCTGTATCATGTTCGTCCTCCTTAGGTCAACTTGTCCTTGAGTATGTGCCTCTCACAATCATTACTTTCCTGGTTCCTGAGAGCCCTGCAGTGGCCACTCCCTGTGCCCTGCCTATCCCCTGCACTGCAGCTCCCCACCTTGTGGTGGAAGTCATGTTCCTTGCCTCCCTAGGTCTCATCTTTCCACCTCTGCACCCCCTCCACTTCTCAGTTTTTTTTTTCTTTTGTACTGGGGGTTGAACCCAGGGCCTTTGCAACGAGCTACAACCTCAGCCCTTGTTATTATTGAGACAGGGTCTCACTGAATTGCCCAGATTGGGCTTAGACTTGTGTTTCTCCTGCCTCAGCCTCCCAGAGTACTGGAATTATAGGCATGCACCATCAGCCCTAGCTAGGAGAAAGACTTCTATATTCTTAATCTCTGCCAATAAGACTTGCATTCTCTATCCTTTGAAATCCCAGAATTTGTTTTATTTTCTTCAGTAGTATTTCTTTTACTTGGGACTTGGCTGATCTATTCTACTAGAATGTAATCTCCTTGCAAGCAGAGGGTCCTATGCTTTAGTTTCCCCGGAACACTGGCAGTGATGCAATTTCCATAGTAGCTATGATTGTAATAACAGCAGTGACAGTAATGGAAACTAACAATCATGGAGCACTTACTGTGTATTAGGCGCTGTTCTATTTTTTTTAATTTAAAATTTTTTTGGGTACTGGGGATGGAACTTGGGACCTTGAGCTTGCAAGGCAGGTGGCGGCACCACTTAGCTAAATCCCTGGCCCTGTTAGGCACTGTTCTAATCATTTCTGGTGGTAACATACTAAGTCTGGATGCTGTGAGAATAGATGCTTAACCAGATGGCAACAAGGAGTCAGGGAGATAGAGTTTAAAAAAGTGTCACAACCGGGATTTGAGCTCCCTGGGTCTATGATTTTAGTACCCGTATTCTTAGTCATTTTGCCATGCTGCCTTTTAGTATTTATTCTATAAATATTGAATTATGCAAGAACAATATTTTTCTCTGGTTTGGATAGAAACACAGCAATTAGAAATAGTAATGTAGAGAGCAGTGTTGTCATCCAAGCTTATGAGTTGCAGTTCTTTTATTTATACATTGCATTTGGCTGGATTGAACACTGAGTGTGTAAGTCGTGTACGTACAGATTGAAATAGTTTCAGTAGAGCATCTTGAGCCTATAGACATTCTCTCCTCAGCAGACTGTGGCTGCTCAGATGTGAGTTCTCTGGTGGACAGGGTGGACAGTTCTGAGCAGTAACTGGTAAAAGATGATGCAAAGTAGGCAGCACATGGGATTCCTTATACTCCTTGCTGAGTATAACTTGAAGGGAGCTAAGTATTCTAAGGGTTTTGAGTACTATTTTCTATAAATTGTTCATATTTTTTTCTTCTTTTAAAAGCAAAGCCTGTGGTTGTTAATGCAACCCCAGTGCGGATGTCAGTCCCCTTTGTCCCAGCGCAGGCTGTCAAACAAGTGAGTATCACATAACTTCTTTCTTGGTTTCTCCCAAATGATAATTTACTGTTCAAGTTCAGAGTTGAGATTTAGGTATAAGAGATTGATACTGAATTGAACAGCTATAAAATTTATTATTGTGACCATTGAGCACAAAATTTCCCTTTTTTAGGTTGTTCCAAAACCAATCAACCCAACTTCACAGATTGTAACCAATACCCAGCCCCAGCAGCGGCTCATCATGCCCGCCACACCACTGCCCCAGATCCAGCCCAACCTCACCAACCTGCCTCCAGGAACAGTCCTGGCCCCAGCCCCAGGGACAGGGAATGTGGGCTATGCAGTGCTTCCGGCTCAGTATGTCACTCAGGTATGTGGAGAAGGTGAAGTCACTGTGTTCCAGAAATGAGATCGGGTCTAGGACGTCTAGTACCACCACATTCTGAAACTATTCAGGAGCATCAGAATCAGGATTAACATGGCTCTTTCTAAAATCTTGAAGTGTTATCTGAAGCATGTGAGTTTATTTCTATGTGTTTTCAGCATTTAGGAATATATGACACAAGTCAGATAAAAAAAGTAGGCAGTTTGGAGCTGTGTGCTGGTTGGTGACAGGCAAGACTTGGAGATGGAGAAAGTTAAAGTTGGCAAAGTCCCAGTGTCTTTAGAAAGACTATGACTGTGATATTGCTCTTCTTCACAATAGGATGCCACTGGCTTGTGTTTGGAAAGTAAACCATGGGAGGATTTTCCAGGTGTCTTTAGTGGCTGAGCCACTGTCATTGAGCCCTCGATAGAATGGAAGTCATGCACTAGCCTTTTGTCCAGGTGTGGTGCACCACTAGCAGGAAGCAGATGGAGGTTTTTCTTTGTCATGCAAAGATTAAACAGTGTTCTAAGTATTGAATGGATTGACTTCCATTGTCAGAGAGGAAATAGAAAGAAATACTTGTACTTTAATGAAATGTATGTGGACTGATGTTCAGGTTTGTTTTGTTTTGTTAGCACTAGGGATCAAACTCAGGTGCACTACCACTGGGCTACATCCACAGCCCCTTTTATTGTTTGAGACAGCATGTCACTAAGTTGCCCAGGCAGGAATCAAACTTGTCATCTTCCTGACTCAGCTTCCCAAACTGCTAGGATTACTGGCATATACCACTACAAGCAACAAATGTTCTTTCAAGTCCTCCAACCACACCCCCTTGTGGTACTGGGGATTGAACTGGGCCCTCTGTATGGAGCAACATCCCCAGACCTTTTTTGTTTGTTTTTTGTCTTTGAGACAGTCTTGCTAAGTTACCCAGACTGGGCTCAAACTTGTCAGCCTCCTGTTTCAGCCTCCCGGGGTGCTGAGGCTGCCATGTGCACCACCACACCCAGTCAGTATTTTTATTATACCTTTTCTATGTTTAGAAGTCAGTGTAGGGCTGGGAATGTAGCTGAGTTGGTATAGAATGTTTACCCAGCACGCACAAGGTCATGTTCCACCACCAGCACTGCAAGAAGGGTAGGAAGAAGGGAGGGAGGGAGAAAAGAAAGAAAAAAAGGGATAAAGAAAAAGAAATCCCATAAAATGAAGCTCACTTATGCACTTAACTTCATTATCTATGATTTGTAGTGTGATCAATATAGTATGTATTTTATGTGCATTTTTCTAACCAATAAAGTTTATTTCAGTATTTGTAGGGTATCCATCTAGAATTTCCCATAGTTCTAACATACTCTTAGGAAATAATTTTTTTACATTTATAGTATTTAGTATTAGTATACTAAATTGTTCATGTTATTTCACCTCTAGTATTGGTTTGGGTCTTACAAAGAGCTCCATGAAGCTGGGCATGGTGGTGCATACCTGTAATCTCAGCACTAGAGAGGCTGAGGCAGAAGGCTGTATCTTGATTTTGAGGCCAGCCTGGGCTACATAGTTAGACCCTGTCTCAAAAAAATAAAGTAGTTGCAGGAAGTGTTTATATGACTTCTTCATTATATTGTTTTCTACTTTGGTTGATGAATTTGTGCTTCTCATGATCACTGCATCTCAGAGTGTTGTCTATTTTTCAGATATGATCTTAACTCACCTTCTTTACACACAGCTACAGCAGTCTTCATATGTGTCCATAGCAAGCAACTCTAACTTCACTGGGACGCCTGGGATCCAGACCCAGGCAAGGCTTCCATTCAATGGGTGAGTGCTTTAAGTTGTCGGGTTGACTTAAATCCAACATTAAGTATATTTATTCCAAAATACATCACATTTGATTTTTTTTCCCTTAAAGCTATATAAACAGTCCTCTAAAGTGCTTTTTATTTTCAAATATCAAACAAACAAGTTATAGAAACAAAGATCTCCAGATACCCTTTACTCAGATCCACCAACTTTTCCACATTTATTCTCTTTCTGTCTCTCACTCTGTCATTCTGCATATGTGTTTAAAATGATGTTAACTATTTTTAAATTATGTGAGGTTTTTGGTTTTTCTTCCTGTTTGTTGACGTCTTGGTTCCATCTTTGCAGTCTGGGTGTGGAAGCAGTGCTTGCATGGTTAATTCCAGGGCACCTGTCCTTTTCCAAAGCCCGGTCCTCCCCCACCCTTCTCACTGTCTTGTGTGTGTGTGTATATATATATATATATATATATTTTTTTTTTTTTTTTTTTTTTTTTTTTTTTTTTTTTTTTTTGGTACTGGGGATCGAACTCGGGTCCTTGTGCATGCAAGACAGGTGGCGGACCCACTGAGCTAAATCCCTGGCCCCTGTCTTGTATAATTGAAGTCCAAGGGTTTTGACCTGTTTTCAAGTTTTGTTCTTTCAGAAGGAAGGGTATATGAGAAGTGTTCTTTATAGCTATTGATAACTTTAAAATACATATTTACAAAATAGACTTTTATTAGAGATGAATACTTTTGTTCAAGATTTATTTCAGGAGAAATTAATAGATTGGAGACTTTCATAGTTTTAAATGGTTATGTTAAATGGATTAAAATGTATATTTTTGTGTGTCTGTATAGGATAATCCCATCAGAGTCTGCCAGTCGGCCCAGAAAGCCCTGTAATTGTACAAAATCTCTGTGTTTGAAATTGTAAGTGTTTTTTCTATTGTTTGCTTACCTTATATAATTAGAAATGCTCTTAAAAACAAATGGACCTAATTTAAACTCTTAACAGGCCAATTTCATAAGTCTAAGTAATTTAAATAAACATACAAGTGCATGAGCACCTATAGCAGTATAGAAGTATAGTTTCCTTCATGGATGAAAGGCAGTGCTTTGGAGTTCTCTGTGGTGATACATGAGTTATCGGCTAGGGACATGCAGCATGAGACAGACACAGTTCATGTCCTTAATGACAGACACTTACGACCTCGTGTTTGGTCTGCAGTGCTCAGCTAGAAGATGCAGTAGTTCAGGGGTGGCACTGCCTTTGAGGGACTCAGAAGGCAAAGCAACACTGCTCTGGCTTAAGCTGTGTTTTTCCTTTATCAGGATTCTGAAATAATTCACTTTGGGGCACATAAAATCCTATAGATCTTATGCTGACAACTGTTACTATTTAGACTAAGTTTCTAGGCCCAAATTCTAGGAGTTGGTGACTTAAATTTTGAGCCTGACCACCTGTTTTTTTAACTCTGCAACTAGGTGGTGCTGGGTAAATTTGTTTCTGAAATGCTTTATCACAAGCATAATGCATGTGTATATATATAATTATCTAGTTACTAGCTTTATTTCATCGACTTTTAATCTTAGACTGGTTTTCACCTTCCAGATATTGTGATTGCTTTGCAAATGGTGAATTTTGCAACAACTGCAATTGTACTAATTGTTACAACAATTTGGAACATGAAAATGAAAGGCAAAAAGCAATAAAGGTGATTATTTTTTATTTTTTATCTGACAAAAATCTAGTTTCTTCTGGTTTTATTTTAAAGAACCCAGTTGTCTTATAAAGAAAGTCTAATAACCTATGTGGTGTGTATGCATAATGTGCTGTGACTTCAGTGCAGTTGACACTGGTGTGTTTGGCAGGCCTGCCTGGACAGAAATCCAGAAGCCTTCAAGCCGAAGATTGGGAAAGGGAAGGAGGGAGAGTCAGACCGACGGCACAGCAAGGGCTGTAACTGTAAGCGCTCAGGGTGTCTCAAGAACTACTGTGAGTGCTACGAGGTGAGATGCTGCAGGGAGCATCTCCTAACTGCCTTTGGCAAACAGCTTTAGTTGAACACACTGCAAAAGTGTTCCATGACAATTGGGAGTCATTTTGTGTTAGTGTTGGAAATAATACAGCTGGTTCCAGGGCCCCAGCTGAGGAGGAATCGGCTTCAGGGCAGTGAGCCTTGTGCTCGTTGGTACAGCTGGGGTCTTGCTGCTGATTTGCTGCTTCATGACTGACAGCATGAACACCACAGCACCTGCATGTCAAGTTTCAATAAAAATAGCAATGTCACAGAGGTTTACAAACTACAGTGGTGTCTTCAACCAAGAGACAGCATTGCCTGCTGCTCTCTGCAGGCTTTTCTGAAATACATGTGTGTGTGCAACAGCCTGTGCTCTGGGCATAGTCCTGAGACCAAGGGTTGTCCTAGGCTGGGGATGGAACTCAGTAGTAAAGCACTTGCCTAGTGTACAAGGCCCTGGACATGATCCCCAGCACCACAAAAAACAAATTAAAAAAACAGTCCAAATTATCACCACTGATACCTCCCCCTGCTTCAAGGCCAGGGATTTTTTTCTGTCTTCAGGGCTTAATAAAAATGTCACTTGGTTGGATTCCCACACAGGCTGACAGTAATCCATTTAATTCAAATGTATAGTCATTAATGCTTTGATAAATAGAACTCATTTGTGTATTGTAAGAAAGAACCAGGGCAGCCGGGTATGGTGGTGGTACACACCTATATTCCTAGCACTGGAGAGGTTGAGGCAGGAGGATAGCATAGACAGCCAGCCAGATAGACAGACAGGGCTGGGGATGGAGCTCAGTGAGAGAGTACCTGGGATTCAATCTTCATTCCCTCTCTATACACACTCGTACATATGCATGCACACAAAGAAGCAGAGTAAATGTATTCATAATATGGTCAATTTATCTTGCTAGGTGCTATACGGAGATAGACAGTAGTTTTGCTTATTTAAATTTACATGAAAGGAATTCATTAAGAGCCAAGAAAATGTAAAGAACAGTGCTCTCCTCAATGAGATCGTCAAATACTAAGTTATTACATCCATTGTTGTAGGGAACATAGAAAGCCTTAATTTATACATTGGTGATGAAATGTGAAGTATTACAGCTGAAAAAAAAATCTGACCACATCTCTTAAAATTGAAAGCTACATATACTTTGACTAGTGAGCCCTGTTCTAAAACTAACTCAGAAAAATAACATCATAATTTTTACCGCCCCAAATCTTTTCATGCATTATTTGTGGATAATGGAACGAGAAACTGAATACCCATCAGTGGAGGAATAAATGCCCAATAAAATGTGGCACATATATACCAGGAATTCCACCCAGCCATTAAAGATAATGTATTCCAGCTGTGCCAGGTGACAGGTTAGAGGAACCCCATTAGTTCTTGCCATGTACGAAAGCAAGATGCTGAAAGGCAGGTACATGATTGTGTAAAACAAACTAAAAACTCAAAGAGAGAATTCTGTATTTATTAACTGCTATTTGGACGTAAGGCCTCCGTTTCATGTAAATATATTTTATGTTTTACATGGAAGGACACACTGGTTCCTGATCATTGAGGAGGTTGGGGATCTGGAGAGGGAAGATAGTTCAGTGAGGGAAGTATCTAGTCAACGTGGCACATCAGCCAGGCATGGAGGGCACATGTCTGTAATCCCAGCTGTTCGGGGTCTGATTTCCAAGTTCAAAGCCAGCCTGGGCAATTTAGGGAGGCCTTGCCCCCAAAATAATAAATACACAGGGCTAGGGATGTGGCTCAGTGGTAAAGTGACCCTGTGTTTGATTCCTAGGTTCACCAAAAAGCAGAAAATAAACCCATTAACAATGGTGGCAAACCTATGGCGTATGTGCCACAGCAGGTGTTATCATTGAGAGCTCTAAAAGGCTCACCATCACTACTCTAGTATGGTTGAAATCCTTTTCGTGTGAAACTGTGTGGTCACTGGCATGTCAATGATGATTTGTTTAAAGTGGCTGGGTTCTGAATAGCTGTCATTGGTGATACCTTAGTGTCTCATTCACACTCCTTACAGAGAACCTGTGTCATTCCTGGTGGGAGAGAATCTGTACTCAGTGGGTGGAGTTGACAGGAAAGGACCTGAACAGTTCAGCCTCTCCTGACTGGTCCACATGTGTAGTTATCCTAATTAGTCTTTGTCACAAAAGGTGCTTCCATCTAACCTTAATGTCAGTTGGCCAGGTAATATTATTTGTTGATTTGATTGTGGCATCTGCTTATAGGTTTTGATTAGGAAACTTCCTCTTTTGTTAATCTTTTAGGCAAAAATAATGTGTTCCTCGATATGCAAGTGTATTGGCTGTAAAAATTTTGAAGAAAGCCCAGAAAGAAAGACACTGATGCACTTGGCAGATGCAGCTGAAGTTAGGGTGCAGCAGCAGACAGCGGCCAAGACCAAGCTGTCCTCTCAGATTTCCGACCTGCTTACTCGGCCAGCGCCAGCTTTGAATAGTGGAGGAGGAAAGTAAGTTTGCATCTTCTAAAAGTCTTTCTATAATGTTTCTCAAATTCTTATTTTTGGTAATGTTTCTTTTGGGGGATTCAAAGCTGAGTTCAAATCTGAATTTTGTATTTCTTTCCATCTTTAGTTGTTTTTAAAGGAATTTAAGGATAACAGAAAAATCACTGTCAGATACGTTGTGCAATTCTAAAATACAAAGTGATGCTTTAGTTTGTTGTGCTTAATTTAATTAGATTTCTCCCTACTAAGAGGCAGTACTATGTAATTTGAGAAACACCTATAAAAAACCAAATTTTTTACACCTTTTTTGATGAGGTTAATTACTCATATCTTTGCATTTTCTTACCTCTTTTTCGATATTCTTTTTTTGGTACCGGGGATCGAACTTGGGTCCTTGCGCTTGCACAGCAGGCAGCAAAACCACTGAGCTAAATCCCTGGCCCTTTTTCTATATTCTTGAAGCACTTTTCCCATCCTATTGGAACTACCCATCATACTCTGATATTGTAGTCTTTTATTGTTATTAGATTAATTTGAGAAGTTAAGTGGAATAAGCCCTTTAAGTCGAACTAAGATCCAATGCTTATAAAAGTAAGGCTTTTGGCCAGTTGTGGTGGCATGCACCTGTAATCCCAGCACTCAAGGAGGCTGAGGCAGGAGGATCACAAATAGAGCCTAGCCCAGGCAACTGAGAGACTTAGCAAGACCCTGTTTCATAGTGAAAAAAAAATGAAAAGACTGGAGATATTGCTCAGTGTGAAGGTCCTGAAGTTAATCCTCGGTCCCATTAAAAAAAAAATGAAAAAGGGGCTGAGGATTTAGCTCAGTGGTTCTGGCTCTTGCCTTATAAACACAAGGTCCTGAGTTCAATCCCTGGTACCAGAAAAAAAATAAAAATAAATAAGGCTGTCTTTTTGTACAAAATAGTTCAGCTATTCTGATGAACTCTCACACCTGGACTACACAGATGTTTCTTGACAGAAGTGGAAATGGGCAGATACATTAGTTAGGGTTATGGCATGAATACTTGTTGGCCTTTTAATAATCTTTTAGATGAGTAAGTCTAATCTTCATGTGGAGATTAAAGGTATAGTAAGGTAAAACATAAAATTTTTCCACTTGGGAAAATATTTATGCTAGGAAATGAAAATACGAAGTTACACAATACAATAAAAACCTTCTTTTTAAAAAAGCCAGTATAAAGTTACATCAGCATGTTAATAAACCTTTGTTCGAGTGTTTAAAATCTGGAACTCTTGTGGGTTTTTTGGATTGATTGATTGGTACTTTTCGAGACAGGGTCTCAGTGTGTAGCCCAGGCTGGCCTTGGATTCATGATCCTCCTGCCTCAGCCTCCCCAGTGCTGAGGTTACAGGTGTGCACCAGTACTTCTGGAATTCTCTTTCTTTCCTTTTAGTCCCCTTTAATTTCCAAGTATTTTGTAGTGAACACTTTTATTATGTAGTATTAGTAATTCTACAATGTTACCATGATTTAATTTCAAATGGTTTTTTGTACATTAAAGATTCTGTGCAATAGTATGGCATCCTGAATTTCAATTATGTTCCCTTGTGAGAGTGGGCCTTACCTTCAGGCTTCCTTGACATAGATGGCAGTATTCTAGGAGTGACTGTTCACTGATGGGCTGCTGAGTTTGTGGTTAGGTCAGGTTTCCTGGTTTAATCTCTCAGGCTTGGAGACCTGGCCACGATAGCATAGGCTTAGGAGGAGCTGCTGTCTAATTCACTGCTCAGTGGTTCAGGTCTTTAAAAAGGGCATGGTAGAGAACAGGGTTTGGTTTTCCCCTTGTGTCGTGTGTTTTGAGGAACAGCAAGGTGCTGGTGTGCATGTGTGGTTGTTTCATTTGGTATGAGGGAATGTGGGAAAGTGCTTTCTTTAAAGGTTGCCCCAGCGATGGTCCTTAGTATTGGGAATCATACAGTATTCCCAGTATTACTCAGCCATTCCTTGGGCATATTGCCTCGGTCAGGTGCCATTTTTGGCTCTGGACAAACAGCTCTGAATAAAGAGAGACCCACAGTGGCACAGTCTTGCTCATGAGCTGCAAGGACTTCAATTACAAAGATGTCCATGGGACATGTAGAATTATTTCTTTAGTGAGCCCAATGAGAAATCTGGTATTAGTGGTGAATTACCTACTTACTACATGTAGGTAGGTCATTGACCACGTGTTTTGTGTCAGTAATCGATCATGTATTCTGTGTTAAATACTGTATTTCCTGAATGGTGTTTTAGATATGTCCGTGCTAAACCCAGCATGACCCCAAAGCTCTTTAGGATGTTTGTGTATGGTGTGGCACTCAGATACTGGACTCTATGGAGAAGATCTTGCTGCTGTCGTTGCTCAGGCATCACCACCTTTCTGTTTCTCTCTCAACATCATTTCAGGTTGCCATTCACCTTTGTCACCAAGGAAGTAGCTGAAGCCACATGTAACTGCCTGCTTGCCCAGGCAGAGCAAGCAGACAAGAAGGGGAAGTCAAAGGCAGCTGCTGAGCGAATGATACTGGAGGAATTTGGACGCTGTCTGATGAGTGTCATCAACTCTGCAGGAAAAGCGAAAAGTGACCCTTGTGCCATGAACTGCTGACCTGTGCATAAAAGATGGAGAAATGGAACTGTACAGAAAATGTAGGGTTCAAGGACCCTTGATTTTCTGGATAAGTTAACGATTACTGTATTTCAACTCAGTCCTTGTTTTAAGAGATCTGAAATTATAATACTGAAAGAGAAGAAATTTTAATTGAGGAAATTAATACATTTTAAATCTTAGTTAATTCTTTTTTTTTTGGTACTGGGGATCGAACTTGGAATCTTAGTTAATTCTGTTTACACCCCTTCTAAATTGAATTTTTCTTTTTAATTTTTATTATATAGATTTTTAATTTGCTTGGGTTTCTTAACGATTAGATATTCTAACTTTCTGATACTATCAACAAAGAACATTTTATAAATTAAGTAATTTATATGTGGTGTTGTATGGCTTTGTTCAGTAGAAAAAGTCAAAACACCATTGGTCCTGTGCAGTCATTCTTTGCTTCTAATCTAGAATATACACAGGTAAAAGGTCTACATAAATTCTTATGGAATGTATTCAAATGGCATTTTGTGTTCCAAAAAACACTCTTTTTAAAAAAAATCAGCTTTTTGCCTGGATTCTGGAATATCAAAAGAGGCAGCAATCCCCAGGCACAATTTTAAAATAAAAATTGTTTTTCACACAAACGCACAAGTGAAGAGACAGTAAATAATTATCAGAAGGTGTGCATTGTGTTTCTGTAATGAGGAATGGCTAAGAATGCTCTGAGCTGTCTCCATTTTCACAGAAGTGGTATGTGTTTGAAATAAGTTGTGTCAAAGTGATTACTGGCTACTAGTAAAGTGAGAGGTGTGTGAATATAAGTAAAAATTATGTAGAGATATTATAGAACTTCATATAATTATCAAGTATAAAATTTAGCTTGGATGGAGAAATAAGGAATATTGAAGCTGTAAGAGATGAATTTAAGGAAGGATTTTTCTCTATATGGCTCTCTTTGTTGACGTTTGAACTAAGAACTTTCAGACCAATATATGGCTTTTACTTGATTACTGAAATAGGTCTCCTAGCAAAGCTTTCAAAATTGTAATGGAATTTCTTTTTATGAGGGAAGTTTATTATGGCATTGTTTTTAGCCAGTGATTTGGTAAGCTGAAGGCATGTGTGTTTTCATGTAATTGGTAAAATAGGCTAAATCATTTTCAGTAATTAAATTATGAATTTAAGAGCCTATTGTAGTAGGACTCTTGATTTTATGACAAAACAAACCATGTTGGAATTTAGGCATTTTGTTAGGTACCTTAATCCTCAGTAATTATCAGTATATATGATTATTATATTTTCTACAAGGACTCTATAGTTGTATGTATTGTGTATATATGTTCATATCAACATGCAAGATATAGGCAATAGAAATTAAGTAATCCAAAAGAGGATTCCATTGTTCATTAAAGTATCCTCCTTTTGAAATCTGGATTTAAAGAAGTATAGTGCAGTAACTTTAAATGTAGATAGTGCAGACATTCTTAGCACCTCAATCTAGTATGCCTAATTAAAATTTGTATAAATGTAAATTAGTGTAAGAGGATAAAATAATACCTAATCAAGTTATTTTTCAAAAATTGCAATAAATTTTTGGTCTAAACCTAAACTTTGTTCATTTTGTATATATTCTGTGTTAATTCTAATTGCACCATTGTGATGTGTATTTATATACAGTGTGCAGAAAATGTGAATTTTGATTACAATTGTAGATTATGTATGATGGCATTGCTTAAGAATGTTTTGCTTGTAAAAATTTGAAGGTGCAATCACATGCTACTAGGTTTTGATTTTCAAGAGGCTATCTGAAGTATTAAGCCCTTTTTCTTCCTGTGCAGTACTTACTAAACAACTTTTTGTATTTAGGCATTTGCATCAAATTGTTGAACCACATTAATAGCCACATTCAACCATTTTAAAAGACTATTTGGGGAAGATTGGGTATATAACTTTTTAGCTCTATTTACATCCCAAGATAGAATGATTAAATTTATATTTACTAGAGCTATTCAAAGAATACGCTTTTCTATATTGTAAAAACAGGACAGGAAAGTAAATCATACAGAAAATAAACATTTATACTATTCTGTAAAAAAGTTGCATTCTTTCGTTTTCTTTCTAAAATTTTTCTTTAGTTCAATAATCAGTTTTAACCATTCAACATGCAAGAAACCTTCTAAATGATCTGATTTTCAAATAAGTTTGACATTATTCATAAACCATACAACTAAAAAAAGAACTTTGCTGGTTATCTCTAACACAAATTGCTTTGAAATGAGAATGTTTATTTTCCTTTTCCACTTTCTTCTGGGAGCAGAAACCCCACCTACTTATGATACACACCTTCCACAGTTTCACGTGGGAGACGGAACCCTAATGCACAGCCCTATAGCCTGCACAGCAGTGGAGGGGTGGACGGGGCACACAGCCTTAGCTCCCTGCTGTAGATATTTAACAATTAATTTCTCACTCTTATGTAGAATGTGAATAAAAATACCTTTAGAAAAATTTCTATTTTTGTTGCTCTGTAACATTAATAAGGAAATGACTAGTTTATAATTGAAGGTTCAAAGACCCCTAGCTCTACCTCTAGTTTCATTGCATCCCTTAACCATTTTAGGTAGGAATTTGGGGCCAGCCACTCTAAACCGAGGGGAGCAAATCAGCTAACATCTTTACTACTGGGATTTTTTATTATGCAAGTTACCTAGGGCTCCTTTAAAAATTTACACTTTATCATCATTGGTACACCAAATGCAAACTGTATTTTTAATCCATCTTTCCCCTTCATGCTAGAGACTGAATTGAAGGCCTGTGTGTGCTAGGAAAGTACTTTATCACAGAGCTACACCCTCAGCCAGATCATGTGATTTTGAGGGATTTTTTTTTTTTAATTAAGTATTTTCTCAGTGGCAAATTTGGGACAGCACTTAAGACATTCTTAGTTTCTCCAAGACATTCTTAGTTTCTACTCAAAAGCAGTGAGAAAAGTATATGGAAGTTACTATGTAAAATCACAGGGACTTTATATTAGCAAATGAAATCTGGCAGTACATAAAAACATCACACCCAAGTAAAGTCTCTCCCAGGAATAAAAGGTTGGTCCAACATTAAAACATGTAAATGTAACTCACTGAATAATACATGAAAGAAAAACTAAATGATCATTAAAAATGAGGCAGACAATGACTATGAATATAGAGAAAATGGAAAGATATCCCTTGTTCTTGAGTAGGAAGAACCAATATAGTGAAAATGACCATACTTCAAAAACTTACACAGATTTAATGCAATCCCAATCAAAATTCCAATAGTATATCTCACAGAATTAAAGAAAACAGTCCTAAAATTCATTTGGCTCCAGAAGAGACCTAGAATAGCAAAAGCAATTCTGGGCAACAAAGGCAAGGCAAGAAGCATCACAATCTCCAACTTGAAATTATACTACAAAGCAATTGTGATAAAAACAGCAGGATACTGGCGCACACACACACACACACACAAACCCCAAAAACCAGACTGGAGAATCAACGGAACAGTTTAGAATATGCAGAAACAACTCCAAACATAGCCACATCTCTGACAGAGGCGCTAACACCTTCATTGGAAGAAAGCCTCTTCAATAAATGGTGCTAGACACACACGAGGAGGCTCCCCTCCACCATTCCACAGCTCCTAGAGCAGAGGAGGTGAGTCTATCCCAGCACCCAGGAGGAGGCTCCCCACTGCCATTCCAAGTTCCTAGGGCAGAGAAAGTGAGCCAGTCCCAGCACCTGGAAGGAGGCTCTGCCACCATTCCATGCTCCTTGGGCAGAGAAGGTGTGCCAGTCCCAGCATCCGGAAGGAGGCCCCTCCGCCACCATTCCATGCTCCTAGGGCAGAGAACGAGAGCCGTGCGGGTGCCAGAAGCACCCCCTGCTATGGAAATGAGAAGACACATAAACAGGCCTCAAGAACAGACTTCCAGATCACGTACAGCAACCCCAAGGGGAAAAGAGATGGAACAATCTGATGCTCAACCACCTGGACTCCATGAACAGGGCAACAAAAGAGGATCTGGAAAAAATGAAATCAGAAATAATTTCTCACAATAATAGCAGAGATTGTGCCCATAGTGCAAGACATGATTAATAAATCTAGAGAGAACACAAAAAAATAGAGCTGAGGAACATGATGGAATCCCAACATAGGAAACAAATGGAATCCATAAAACAGATGCAAACAGATTTCCAGGAGATTTAAAAA
>NW_004624899.1:3394002-3421295 GCF_000247695.1 Heterocephalus glaber | reverse complement strand
AAAAGATGTGGCCCTGAAATAAGGGAGTGAAGTAGGAAGAGAATAATTTGAAAGATTCTTAAGTGAGCTAAAAATATAGCTCAGTGATAGATCCCTTGCCTAGCATCCATGAGATCCTGATTTCTATTCCCAAAATAATAAAAACAAAAACGAAAACAAAAAAATAATGCTGCCAGAAGATGAAGAACACCCTTGTAATGTCAAGCACTTGGGAGGCTAAAGCAGAAAATCATGGGTTCCAGGTCAGTGTGGGCTACATGAGCCTGTCTCAAAAAGTATGCCCACTACGGAAAAAGGAAATACTTAAGAGGTAGAATCAGTAAGACTAGACTGGACTTGGATATTAAAGGAGAATCCAATTGTTCACCAAGGTTTCTCATTACGGTACCAAGATAGATGGTAGATATTAGTTTTTCTTTGGTGTAACATACAGAAGACTAGGAAAAGGCATAAAGCACATGAAAGTAGTGGGTGGTGGTGGAAGAGGTGAGTAAGAAAGACGGCCTTACATGGAGAGTAGAAACTGAAATACCAGAAGATAAAAATCAGGCATGAATGGTAAGGAAAGTGTAGAATCCCTTGTACTAAATTCACAGGGACACGGGAAACCACAAGAAGCTATTACTAAGGAAATGACATGATTGATGAGCACCATAGAAAATGGTTTTAGTGTCAGTGAAGAAAAAAATATTTGGAAATTGTACATCTTGATTCCTTGACAAATGCCATAATAATTATCATAACAGCACCTAGAAATATTTCCAACAGAAATAGGTAAGTCACCCACTTAAGAAAATTGCCTGTCAGTATAGGTTGAAGTGAAGGTTATAGTATTGAAATTCAAACTGACAAGTTAAAAGAGATTTCATATGCCATACTGAAACACTGACAAGTCTTTTGTAAAAGTTTGCTTTGCAGGGAAAATTTTCTTAAAGGACACTGCATATCAGAAGCACTTTGAAGCATTTGGTATTTAAATCAAAATACTTTCTAACATGTACTGCTTAAGCCAATAAAACAGGTCATTAATTTCTATGTGCAGATAAATATAGCCAAAAATGAGGAGAACGTATTTAGATAAACTAGTAGTCCTGCCTCTGCCCATCATAGTAGCAACACCCATAGCCTAACTGGGTCCTTAATCAGAGCCTTTATTAGTTTGCTAGAGGCTACCACAACAAAGTAACCCAGACTGTCTAGCTTAAAACAACAGGAGTTCACTTTCTTGTAGCTCTGGAGACTAGCAGTCTAAGACCATGGCCTGGCTTCTTCTCTCCTTGGCTTGCAACTGGCCACCTTCTGGCATGTCTTCATTTGTCTGTCTTCCTTCGTCCCATACATCCCTTGTGTCTCTTTGTGTGTCAATGCCCTATCTGTAAAGATATCCACATTCTGAGATAACAGGTGTTACAGCTTCAACATATGAATTCTAGGGGTCCAATTCAGCCCACTGACAATTCTTGGCTGCAAAGAACTAAAACTAACTCTAAGTAGAAAAGGAATCTACTCCTTGAATCTGTAAGAACCTGACAATCAGGATTAGGAAACAAAAAACAAGAGATAATAGTGAAGAATGAAACTAAGGTCTGGTACGGGTCCTGCCACTGGCTCTCCACCGGTGGACTTGCAATACATACATCCTTCCAGTGCCCTGAAGAACTCCTGAATTGTGCCTCTTTGTTTCATTCGGGATTAAAAACCCTAGGCTAGTGAGGGAGAACCTTGAAGAGCTTTCAATAATTACAAACAGCCAGCTGCAGCACACATGCCCGAAGTTCACTACCACTGCTAGGCATAGGAGGTAGGCTGCAGGGAGAATCTACCTACCTGTTCAATTCTCAATTATGTACCTAACATCTGGCTCTGTGGGATAAGAGGGAGAAATGACACCCCGGTTTTTAAAGTGGAAACTTAAACATAATGGATAATTCCTTCCATATACACACAAAGAAGGAAATTCAGATGCTGGGTAGCAAAAAATAATAATACTATAATTTCTTTTCAGTACCAAATCTACTGCCTAGTGACTTATATTAAAAAAAATACATTTGGAGACCCCAAAGTTGAAACTTTTCTTCCCGTGCCTGAGGCCACCCCCGGCGGCTGCAGAGCTGTCACGATGCCACAAAATGAATATATTGAATTACACTGTAAACGTTACAGGTATCGTTTGGATTACCATGAGAAAAAGAGAAAGAAGGAAAGTCGAGAGGCTCATGAATGTTCAAAGAAGGCAAAAAAAAGAATGGCTTGAAGGCTAAGCTCTACCATAAACAGCACCATGCCGGGAAAATACAAATGAAAACTATCAAGATGCATGAAAAGAGAAACACCAAACAAAAGAATGATGAAAAGACTTCTCAGGAAGCAGTACCTGCCTATCTGCTAGACAGAGAGGGACAGTCTCGGGCAAAAGTACTTTCCAACATGATTAAACAGAAAAGAAAAGAAAAGGCAGGAAAATGGGAAGTCCCTCTGACCAAAGTTTGTGCACAGGGAGAGACAGAAGTATTGAAAGTTATTCAAACTGGAAAGAGAAAAAAGAAGGCATGGAAGAGGATGGTTACTAAAGTCTGCTTTGTTGGAGATGGCTTTACAAGAAAACCACCAAAATACGACAGGTTCATTAGGCCAATGGGCTTACGTTTGAAGAAGGCCCATGTAACACATCCTGAACTGAAAGCCACCTTTTGCCTGCCAATACTTGGTGTGAAAAAAAATCCTTCATCACCACTATATACAACTTTGGGTGTTATTACCAAAGGTACAGTGATTGACATGAACGTGAGTTGGGCCTTGTGGCACAAGGAGGCAAGGTTATCTGGGGTAAATATGCTCAGGTAACCAACAATCCTGAGAATGATGGATGCATCAATGCAGTCTTACTGGTTTGACAGATGTTTCATAGAATAACTTCTTATACTTATTGAAGACTACAGACCAATGAGGAAAACCACCATTACTGTGACTACTACCACAGCTTTTGTAACTGCAGTCATCAAGAGATTTATTAAATTATAAGAATATTAAAATGGCCCAGTTTAAAAAAAAAATTCTCATGGATTTTAATAAAGTTACCAGTATAGCTATACCCAAAACAGTAAATTCATAGCCTTTTCTACTAAACAAGTTGGGGTTGGTGCTATTTTTCTTCTAATTCTTTTACACTGGCATTTACCTCGGGTTTGACCCTATTCCCACTACCACCTGCTGTAATTCATTCATCCTGATACTCATATTTATGGTTCTTCTTTCTTGGGCATTTGAATTTGTAACCATTGGCCTATTCCCTCAGTTTATTTTCTGGAAGTTTAGTTTCAATCATAAAGTCAATTAAAATACGAGTAGAAGTTAGAGAATTCTCAATCCTTTTCCATTTGCTACTGGAAACCACAAAAAGGGATTTACTTTATTTCATAAAACATCAATTCAATAAGTGGGACTTCAGCCTTTCTAGACTATGAAATAATGTATGTACGAAGGGAAAGGGCTATCAAAGCCAGTAGGTGTTTTCTACTTGAGACAAGGAAGAATGTTTTCTGTCTGGATTACAACTTCAGGGAAAAAAACAAAAGCAAAGGTCAGAGGGAAGCAGAAAGGCGTCAAGAACTATGATACTGAAAACACTATTATAAGATCCCAGATTCTTTTTAACGTTCCCATATTTATTACTTATAATTCATTGGCTTTATAATAACGACTGCTAAAAAATAAAAGCCTAAAGTGTATCTTGGGAGGCAATAAGAGGAAGGCAACTAAACTCAACCCCCACGAGAGGTCTTAAAAGATTTTCCAAGAAACAAGCAGATTGTAATAGCGCACACTATATTTGGATTTGAAATGTCCCCAATGGCACAGGGACAAGCAGGGGTCCCCAACCCACCTCTTTCATTTGGTACTCAAACAGAAATTATAGTATTATTATTTTTTGCTACCCAGCATCTGAATTTCCTTCCCCTGTGTGTAGATGGGAGGAATTATCCATTATGTTACAGTTTCCACTTTTAAAGGTGCACAGCCAACAAGGGAGCTGAGCTCCATCTGTACTTACAGCTGCTTCGCATTGCTCGTTAGCACCTGAGCTCAGCCTCCTGCCAGGCCAGTGAGTCTCAGGAGCACCAACCCAACTCTGAACTCCACGGGTGATCTAGGTTGTATACTCCTTTGAATCTTTCTGAAACTGAAAACACCGCCCTCACCCCCGATCCATGGAAAAACTGCCTTCCACAAAAGTGGTTCCTGGGGCAAAGATTGGCGAAGGGATTGACTGCAGACCATGGCACTAACAGGAGGTGGTGGAACATATAACAGGTGGTGTCTAGTGGAAGTTAGGTAACCAGCGGTGGCTCTGAAAGGGGTATTGAAACCCCAGACACTTCCTGTCTCTCTCTACTTCGCTGCTCCTAGGAGGTAAACAAGCCTCCTCTGCCACCTCTGGCGCACACTCCCTCCATGGTGTACTGTGCCGCTCCAGGACCAAAGCAGCAAGGCCACGCAACAAGGGACCAAACCTCTGAAGCTCTGAGCCAAAATAAACCTTTCTCCTTACCAGTGTTTATCTTGGTTCTTTGTCACAGGGATGGAAAGTTAACACAGAGTAGTAAGGAAATTCTCTGACAAGAACTACAACTATAAACCACTCCCCCCCAAAAAGGGAAAAAGTAAAAGCGAGGGAAGCCCACCAGTGTGGGACAGGAGCCCAGGTGAAATTTACACCCAAACAATACTTAGCACGCAGACATACAAACACCACTATATACGTGGGAGTATTTGACATTATCTTATGCAGACAGTTATTAAGTAAATAATTCCATTAACTGAGGGAGCACAGAGATTTCTCCCTATGCAGATTTATGTAAAACATTACATACAGGCTCTTATCTAGAAAGACGATTCTTGGGCACAAGCGGCATCTTCTACAATTATGTAACAGAAATAACCAAGCACCGTACATTTTGAAAAGACAGTATTTTTGTTTGTACAAATATTAAGACCCCACTCATTATGTACCTTTTCAAGCGTGACCTACTTTTGTAACGCTAGGAGACAGATATATCGGCTTTGAAGTCAGGCTGCCAAGTTTGACTCCCTGGCTCAGACCTTGGTATCGTTTTGGGTATCTCCTCTTCTTTTGGTATATACAATGAGAACAGCAGTGATAACGGCCTCGGTGCAGTTTTGACCATCAGGTAAACAACGAGTGTAACGTGTCGAGCACTTCCTGGATTTACCAAGCGCTTAAGCTAAGCTCAAAGTAAGTTTAACTTCACACTAAGTTTGGTTCCTTTTACATTATAAAGGAGTTCTGGGAATCAGGCACTTTCAGTCTGAAAATAATGCAGTGCTTCACACTTCACGAGCCCCATTCACTGGGACGACACCCCTGGCGCTCTTCAAATGAAACGTTTGCCCTTTCTTCCCGACCCTTCGCAAGACGGCGAAGACCCGCACTGGCGCCGCCATCCACACTTGCCCCGCCGGCTCCAGAGGTGACTGGGAACGAAGGCGGCGGGGCCGCCGGGGGCTGCTGCGGCTGCTCGATGAGCTCTCGGGGTGGAGAAGACCATGCCCCGGAGGCCACGACTGACACAAGACGCTCATCCTCGAGGGGGCGCGGAGACGGCCGCGCCTGAACCCTGACAGGTCGCCCCGGATCAACCACAGGTGGGCTGGGACCTACAGACGGCCGAGTGGGCTGGCAACGGCACCTGTGACGTCCGCTCACTTTCCCACGTCGGGTCTCCGCCCCGTCCTGGCCAGACAAAGCCAGCGCGCAGGCGCAGCTCCGCTTCCGACCGCTGCTCTTTGCTACCCACAATGCTCTGCGACCCCGACCTGTCGCAAACGCCGCGATTCGGCAACGAATGAGCACCTCGCTTTCCGTACGCTGCGGCTGCGACGGCGGTCCTGTCTTCCTTCTCCTGCTGTGGTGCCAAAGTCCCTCACGGCATCCATCTGTCCTTAAGTCTGGCCGGTGCCACCTCTCTCCGCAATGCCCCCCAAGAAACAGGCTCAGGCCGGGGGCAGCAAAAAGGCGGAGCAGAAAAAGAAGGAGAAGATTATTGAGGTGAGCGCTCGCCCCTCCCCCACTCGCGCCGCGAGCCTCCTCCGCCGCGCCCGAGGCTGCGGAGCGCGGCCCGCGTGTGCCCACCTTGGGCTCCGTGCCCCGAGCCGCTTCCGGCCCTGCTGACGCCCGCTGCCCCTCGTCGCCGCAGTGACGCGGCCGGCGCCCCCCGCACGCGGGCTCCCCGCTTGCCTTCGCCCTTCCCGGGCCGGGTGAGCCCGGGTTTCTGTCCTTCAGGCCCTCGCCTCTCGGGCGTCTCTAGGCCGGTGTCGGAGGAGAACATCCTCAGCGGGCTTGGGTCAGTCTGGAAGGCCGACTCGCGGCGGGCCTTTGTTTTCCTTGGTTTTTTTTAACCTATCACCCCGGAGAAGTAGTGTTCATTTTTTCGAGTTAACGCATTACTCCTTAGTGACCTTTTTGATCCATCTGTAAACTTTCCCATAAAAAGCGGAGGTTTTCTTTCAGATTGCAGACCACCATGTTGCACACAGCGTCTGGTGCATATGATGTGAAGTAGATGAAAAAACGCTTTAAAAGAGATTAAATTGTGTCAGTAGTTGTGCTAAGTATCATTTCCCAGTGTGTGTGTGGGTGTGTATGTGTGTGTGTTTAGTACATTGAGCCAGTAACCTTTTAATGGCCAAGGAACGGTAATGACGGTAAGTGTACTACAGCTGTTTCCCAGTGTTGTATCAGTGAGTTTCTTTAAGATAGTGAACCGATTTGATATTCCTTAAACACACCCTGTAGCCCTAGTGAGATATTTCTTCTGGATTTCTCCTTTTAATCTTCGTCAATAAAAATACGTCGCGAGTTTTTGGTGTAATTGGAAAAGGCTATAATTATTTTGCTGCAAAAGATATCTGAAGTATGGATAGCCATTTGTGGAATACTTCTCACTAAACCAAAATGAATGGTGTTTTGAAAGGTTTATTACTGATTGTTTAATATCTGGTTATTACAGCCCTGCAGACCGGCAGTGAAAGTCCTCGGGGTTCCATTGTACAAATCTAGTCAGAACCTAGGCAGATACTGAATATTTTTTAAAAGTCTGCTGATTTGGTTTAAATGCTTGTGAAAAATTTCAGTAATCTTGGCCACATTTTGACTCTGAAGTAGATCCTGCATTCTTATTGCTAATTTCTACTGCTTATAACTTGGGTAGTGCCAGAGCCAGACATTTGAAAACAAAATGGGGACACCTTCACGTCTGTGGTAACTGATACCTTTCTGAACAACCTGGATTCCTGGCACAAATGAGCGTCTTGGGGATGAGAACCTGATGGCATTCAGTGCTATGTAAAACAAGAAGGACATGTGGAAGTGTCTTATAGTACAGAGCAAAAGTTCCCTTATGAAAATAAGTGTTAGATGACTATTTAAAGTGTGTTTTATGCATCATAGAGATTTAGTTTTAATTTAATTGTTAAGGCTTAATTTTTTTTCAGGAATATGTATGGATGTTAGAGTGTCCTGTCAACTCAAAATATTAACATACGTGTGTCTCCATTCATCTTGTAACAAGATTTTTTCATTTTGTTTGGGTTTTTTGATGTGGGATTGAACACAGAGCCTCCTAAGCACACACTCTGCCACTGAACTACCCTCAGCTCCCAGCAAATAAGATTATTTTTAAAGTTAACAAGAAAAAGCAAATTTTCATTAGCTACGGTATCTCCAAAGAAGAATGCAAAAAAGGAGTTAGTTGGACTCTTTAACTGACGAATTGTTAGGAGTGGTGGAATTAACTTGGTTTGCTTTTGTTCTGTCCTAAACCCCCAGCTTGTCTCCATGACGATGGCAAGGGATATGGGAACGTGAGGCAAGGTGAGCTCACCAGCCAAGCCTCATCTAAAATACAGTAGCACCTTTTTACTTTTTGTATAAATTTCCAAAATTCTAACCAGAAAGGCTCTTTATTCCCAAAGCATAAAAGTTAAAGTAAAATGTTCATAATGAACATACATGACCTGGAATTCTAAATGGGTCAGAATGAATGGTTAAGTGGAACGTGTGCTTTTCAGTAGGGTGTGGTGGGATCAGACCCAGAGCCTTGGTGTCCTAAGTATGCAGTGCCCCCCAAGTACACTCTCCCCTGCCCCTTAAGTACTTTTGAGTGGACTTTAAAAGAAATGGTTGCCTACCTACCTGTTTCATCCTCTGTACCTTTGTTACTGCCGCTACTGCTGTTGTAGATGCTGATTGCAGAAAAACGACATACAACTTTCTTTTTTCCATTACTAGGCGTCACACTCAAGGCCTTCACACAAAGCTACATCCACAACCATTTTTTATTTTTTATTGTGGGACAGGGTCTCCATAAATCACTAAATTCTCTAGGCTGGGCCCTGTCGTCCTCCCACCTCAGCCTCCGTGAGTGATGGGATTCAAGCGAGTGCCACCACACAAAGCTAATGTGCAATTTTTGAGAACTTTTAAGTAGAGGAAATAAAAAGATCCCTGAAATGTAGCGTTACATATTTATGTGAGTTAGTGCTAGTGGGGATGGAACCTAGGGCCTTACATGTACTAGTCAAGTGTTCTACTATTGAGCTGTATCCTCAGTTTAAGAGGTAGCAATAATTTAATGAAGGAAGCACCAGCTTTGGAGTCCTATGGGTTTGAGTCACTTCAAATCTAGCTCTGTAGCAATGGTAGCAAACCTATGGCACATGTGTTGTTTTTCTTTTAAGACAAAAGTTGTTAATGTATGAGTTTTTTCCAAACTAAAACCTCAGTATTCAGGTTTAATTACAGTATTGGCACTTTGCAATAAATAAGTGGCCTTTGGATTGCAGTTTGGGCACTCTCTCTAAAAGGTTCACCATCACTGCTCTATATGTATGAACAAATTACATGATCTATCTAAAGTGCTATTCTGATCTGCAAAGTGGAGCTGATTTCCATGTTATTACAAAACTGAGTTAAATAAGATAAAGTGCCTGCCATGTGGCATATATTTGTGTATATATTTCATAGATGGCAGCTACTGTTAATATTATAAATACAAAACTAGTTAGAGGAAATAATTACAGGCTGGCCTACACTGTCTATGCTTATTACTTCTTCCTCACTGGGAATAATTTCTTTGTTGCCTGCATTTTTTTTCTTTTTCTCTTTTAAACACTCCAGAATTTATTTGCATGAATAAGTATTTTCCTTCTGAAGTACATACATCAAAGAGGTTATGGTTCTCTTAGCTATTCACACATTCCTAAAAGATGTGTACTACCATTTATTGTAGCTAACATTTAATAAATGGAAGTCACTTTGAGCAATAGAATGTTTGGTTATAGAAAAAAATCAATATTGGGTTTAGAGCAAGTGAATAAAGCATATCCACTGACAGACTTGTAGCAGCAAAGAAGTAATGCAGTAATAGGAACCTATAGAGGCAGGAGCCCAGTATATAAAGGATGGAGAAAAAGGAATTGGTTGCTAATGAAGAACTTCAGCTAAGCTCCATTGTTGTTTACAGTGGACCCTCAAGTTACGACCAGCCTGACATAAGAACAACTTGGGTTTATTAAGTTAGTGGAAGATTCATCCACCTCTTGTTATCTGTAGTGTGTATCCAGATCTCAGCTCTATTGACCAATTTGAATTAAACCAGCCCTTGGGAACCGATCAACTGTATAGTGGTCCCTTGACTTCCAAACTCAATTTGTTCTCAAGGGCTGGTTGTAACTCAAGTTGGTCAGTTGAAGGCTCAGGCTCCTCTACACAGTTTTCAAAGTCTCTCCTGTATACAGGCAGATCTCTGTCCTTAGACAGACACTGGCCAAGGATTTCTCACTTAACCCCACACAGGAAAGGATCCTGTCATGTTCCTTCCAGAATTCTTTAAGGGTTAAATGTGTATCTGAGACCTTCTAGAAGGACAAGGCATGGGGGTCACAACTCAAGACTTTGCAAGTTAAAACAAACTCTGGTCGTAACCCAAGGTGTTTGTATGTCAGGCCAGTCAAAGCTCCAGGGTCCACTGTACTTGAAGCTGGATTAATCAGTTGCAGAATGTGCACTCCAGAGATGGACAGCAAATGCATTCAATAGTGTGTCCAGGGGAGGTGGATGAGGTAGAACATTGCCACCTTCTGCCTACCTGGTGTCCCTCGCAGTAGAAGCCGGTCTCAAAACGGTGGTCAGGGTTGCCCTGCCCTTCCCCTGCTTCCTTTTTTTCTCAGCATCTTTAAGGATGATAAGGCCTGTAGAAGGAGCAGGATTATTTAAGAGTGGAATGAGGACTAGATAGAGGGCCAGAGTTTTAAGTGAAGTCCAGTGTTCACTGTGTGTTAAGGCTGGAGGAACCTCAGGGAGCCATTCTTTTTTAATGACCTGTTTTCCAAACTTTTTTGTATTTTGATTCCCAAGTCTTCTACTGAAACAGGTATACACACGCTGTTCTCTCCCTGCAGCCTAACTCCTAGAACCTTATTGATCCAGTGAGGGCCACTGTTTCCCTAATTTTGTCTTTTTTTTCCCCTTAAATTCTTTTATTGCTACATTTTAGGTATACAGTACATTTACATTTATCATTGGGTGCTTGTACCTGTACATGCTGTATCTTGGTTCTTATGTTTTCCCCATTCCTTGTCCTCCCTTCCCTATGTACAAAGACTTTGTTTCCATTTTTCCCTTTTCTTAAAATTTTTCCTTTCCCTTCCCCTCTTTCCTTTCCCCTTTCCCTCCCACTTCCCCTACCCCTTTGGATCTTTTCTTCCTATTTCAAATTATCAATTATTTGTTTTAATCATTTTAATCCTTATTTACACTTTCAGTTTCTCACACCAGAGAAACTATTTGGTATTTACACGTGTGTCCTATTTATTTCACTTAAGAGTATGGCCTCAATATGCATCCATTTAGCTATAAATGTCTCTGGTTTCTCCTTTATGGCTGAGTAGTACTCCATTTTATAAAAAAAACCTCACATTTTCTTTATCCAGTTTCCAGTTGATGGGCACTTGGGCTGTTTCCAAGTCTTAGCTATAACAGACTGTGCTCCTATGAACATGGGTGCACATGTATTGCTGTGGTATGATTCTTTTAATTCTTTGGGGAAGATACCCAGCAGGGGAATAGCTGGGTCGAATGGGACCTCTAGTCCTAGTTCTTTGAGGTATCTCCACACTGATTTCCATAGTGGTTGCACCAGTCTGCACTCCCACCAACAATGAAGAAGGCTTCCTTTTTCCCCACAACCTCACCAGCATTTGTTATTGGTTGATTTCTTGATAGCAGCCATTCTTTCTGGGGTGAGATGGAATCTCTGTTTTCATCTGCATGTCTCGAATAACCAGTGATGTTGAACATTTTTTCATATGTTTATTTGCTGCTTTTACTTCTTTGTCTGAGAAATGTCTGTTCATTTCAGATACCCATTTTTGAGTTGGGTCTTTATATTTGGGGGGGTCTGATTTTTCTCAGTTCTTCATATATTCTAGATAGTAGTCCTTTGTTTGAGGAACAGCTGCTAAAAATTTTTTCCCACATTGTAGGTTGTCTCTTAGCTCTGTTGGTGGTTTCTCTTGCAGTGCAGAAGCTTTTTAATAAGATGAGATCCCAGTTGTTGATTCTTTCTGCTAGTTGCCGTGCTACTGAGGTTTTGTTCATAATGCCTTTCCCTATGCCAAAGTCTTCAGGAGTTCTACCTAACTTATCTTCCATCAAGTTTAGCGTTTCTGTTTTAATATTTAGACCTTTAATCCGCTTTGATCTTAGTTTAGTCCATGGTGGTAGATATGGGTCTAGTTTTAATCTCTGACAGGTTGAAATCCAGTTTTTCCAACACCATTTATTAAAGAGGCTGTCTTTCCTCCAATGAGTGTGGTTGGCTCCTTTGTCAAAGATGAGGTGGCTGAGTGTGTCTGGAGTCCCTAATTTTGTCTTAACCATGGCTTGTAACCTGTTACCTCCTTTTCCAGCCTCTCATACTCCCCCAGCTCCCAAATCCAGGTAGGTAAAAGTCTGTCCTGAGGTCAGGAAAAAAGGAAAAGGCTTTATTGAAGTAGTCCAAATTGTAAACTGTCCTATTTTCAAGAGATAATAATACTGGTATCCCAGGTCCTCCAGTAGGTTGTTTGGAAAGACTTTAGGTACCAAACTGCTCAATAACATAACCAAGTTACTTACGTATTTCTTCATGGTGGAAAGAAGACGAATTTAGCTTAATCTGGTCAATGTCATCTATCATTAATAATTTACACTTACTGGGCTAGTCACAATTCTCTGCTTTGAGCAAGGAAGAGGAAGAAAAACACCCGAGCTATGAGTAGGTGACAAATTTGCATAGCTCCTTTAATACTAGCGGTCAGGTAAGTATTATTACCCTTTCTCAGTTGAGGAAACTGACACACAGGTTAAATAAGTTGGCCTAGATTACTAAACTGGCAAACAACGGAGCTGGGATTCAAACTCAGGAAATCTGGCATCAGCCGCTGTGCTATTCTGCGTCTCTGCTGTGAATCATTTAACTGCGAAAAGTAAGAATGAAACCCACTTTTCCAATAGGGAAATTGACCAAAAGTTAATCCAGCTCTTTTTTGGAGCAGACTTGTCCACCCCATGGCCCACAGGGTGGACGGCCTGGCTTGTCTGAGCCTCACTGAATGAAGAGCAAGTGTCTTGGGCTAAATAACATAATAAAACATATACTATAATTAATGTAATAACTAACAAAACTTCAATTTTTTTTTAAATTATAACAGCCATGCCCAGTCCCGTTGTGAGTTCGACATGCCTATGAGTTTAGACTCTTAAATCTTTACAACCTGAAATCTTTACAACTCTTAAATATGTGCAACGTATTCCTTATTAGCAACATAACTTCAAAAGACATGTACCTTTCTGAGTTTCTAGACTTTACGGAAAGACAATTGTTTATCATAAGACTGTTAGGATGATTCAATAAAATATGCCTTGTAAATGCTAGATAAATCTGTCCCCTTTCAAAGATAATTTTTGAACCCTATTTAAAGAGTTTCAAAATACAGTTCATTTGTTACCTCTTTCGACTGTGTGTGCTAGCATGTAGTAACACCTGAAGACTTTCCTTTGGAGTCCGGAATTTATATATACCTCTGCCAGAAACTGCTGCTGTGCATGCTTTTCCATTGGGTCAGGTCCCCTAGAGACTTTTTTCTTTCCTGATCTTTCATATGTCAGTATCTGCCTTGCTCTTTGGTCTCACTTACTCATAGTTGACTGCTTCTCTGTCATTATATATGGGCCACAGGTTGAACCCCAGTTATATTCTTACCTGGCAAAGCATCTATACATGAGGTTGCACTTTGATCCCAGTCATGTTTTATGTACAGTCTCCTCTCCCTCTTGTGACAGCTCATTTTTGTAATAAGTATGGCTGTTCACAATTGGTTGCTGTTGAACAATCATCTCTCTGCATAAATCACATTGCCTTTATCCAGCTTACCTTTGAATTGAAGTCTTATACATTCTGTGTAAAACCAAGGGGTGCCGTGCACAAAAGGCTTGAGACAGAGAACTTCAGCTTGTGGGTACTACCTTTTTTCATGTACATAATCTGCAGAAAATTCATGAAGATTTCATAATACTGTTTTGGGATATTAAAACAGGTATTTAAGGAAAAGCTACGTGGATGTATAATCTATGTCATGGCCTTTCAGACCCAAAACTCTCTTGAACTTTTCAATCTTCAAGTCAGTGAAAGATCTATTTTATTGGTTTTGAGATACTACAAAGATTACGTTGTGTTGACTATTTTTGAATCCTAAAATTCTGAAAACTTGTTTGTTTCAGGCTAAATGTCTCTCAGGGTGTCAAAATAAAGACCTTTTTGCCTCTTCTTCCTCTCTGAAACCACCCATCAATAAGAGAATGAGAAAGAGAACTAGACATTGTATTTTGAAAGTAGGAAGCGTCTAGAATCGAGCCTCGGCGTGTGAGCCTAGTGGTGAGTGGATGCGCCAGGAACAGACTGGGAACAGCACAGTCAGTACTGAGTGTCCACCCAGGAGTGTGCCGTTCAGATGACTTTGCTTTGCAGAGTTACGGGAAGAGTCAGCAGGGGATGTTAGGAGCCACGGAGGGCCACCTGAAAACTGGAGTGAGAGTGTTAGAAGTTCAGCCACTCAGTGAGGCAGCTCTCCGTACAACAAGGCAGAAAACAACAAACAAACAAGGGACCTCTGTGCTTCTGCAACAGTAGGCACAGGGGATGGGAGGAGAGGCTAACGTGTGGGCCTGAAAGTGGCCCCATGGAATTTGTTCCATGTACTCAGGCACCTTCTCTACCTCATGTCTGTTCTGGTCTTGTAGCCAGGCTTTTCTTCAGCCAGATGAGCCTTTCAGAGGAAAAAAGAGACAGAACAAAAGGACTTCAAATACAAGTATTTGGTGGTTTCCTGTCGGACTTGCTACCCGTCTGTGTTAGGGTAAAGCTCACTGTATTAGTTTCTTATGGGTACTGTAACAAATTACCAAAAACCAGGTGGCCCATTCTCTCACAGTTTGGAAGGTTAGAAGCCTGAAGTCAAAGTGGCAGCTGGGCCATGTCTTCTGAAGCTTCGGGGAAGAATCTTTCTCTCTTCCTAGTTTCTCAGAGCTTCAAGCCATCCTTCGTGTTCCTTAGCTTGTAATTGTGTCTCTGGTCTCTCTGCTGTCTCCACATTGGCTTCTCTCTGCCCTCCTATGGACACAGAAGTCATTTGATTTAGGGCTTACCTTGGCGTGTTGTGCACTCATCTGATTATATCTGCAAAGACCTGTTCTCAAATACAGCCACAGTCAAGGTCCAGTGGCTGTGAATCTTGGAGGGACACTATCACACTACAACCCCTAGGCACACGTGCACACAGTCACACTTGCACAGTGGCTCCTCAGTATTTTGTACTGTATGTTAAATATGAGTCAATAGGCAAAGATCACCATTAGTGCCTAACACATAATGAGTATTACATGATTGGTGCAATTAATATACTAATATTAGTATTAATTATAATACTAATAATATCCCAGATTTTGAAGTGTTGCATTTTGGTTTGATATATTTCCATTTTATTAACAGAATTGTATACATTTTAGTAGTGTAGTTTATTAAATACAAGTTTTTGAGATTTTTATCGCCCAAAAACACTAGTCCAAAACTTAATATATTTTCTTCCTGTAATGTATTTATTTCCCACATTCAACAAACAACAGAATATCATCATCATTCCTTAGCATACTCTGATGAATGTGAATTCTGAGGTAAAATAGAACTTCAAAGTGCTGCGTACTATATCTGTTGTCCTGACGACTCTGAGGCATCTTGTGCATAAGAATTAAGAATCTGAGTTTGGCAGTGTAGCTCAGCGGCAGAGTTATTCCCTAGCATGTGCAAGGCCCTAAGATCAACCTCCAGCCTCACCAAAAAAGGGAGGGACTAAGCATCCTATTCAAAGCAATATTGTCGTAAACTTGACTGTAATTGTATTTAATGCACGTTACATAGAGCTGATGCTCTGAAGTACACAGTGGGAAAGTAGCATCATAGTAAGAGGCTTGATGATACCTGGATTTATTGAACTGTAAAGAATCCTGGTGATATTTTGAGGTCATGTATTGACTTGGCTTGATGTTTTAGTTTTTTACATATCTATTTAATATCCTTCCATGGCGTAAGGAAGGCTATTTTTATCACAAATTAATTAGTGACTTGTATGTATCGCTGGAAAAATAGTAATATAAATAGCTAAGATGCTTCTGTGCTTTCTCATTTAGGACAAAACCTTTGGTCTAAAGAATAAGAAAGGAGCAAAGCAACAGAAGTTTATCAAGGCCGTCACTCATCAAGTCAAATTTGGTCAACAAAATCCACGGCAGGTAAGTAATGTAAATTTCTGTATTTTCTTCTTTTGAGTATAATATTATATGGTATCTGTCAAAAATAAAAGTGGTTAGTACTATAATTGTATTTCAAAATAGAGTCCTCCTCTAAAAAGTTCTGCTTCTTACCTTCCTTCTCAGCTGCATGCATCTTGGATATTTTTCCAGGCCACGATCCGTAGCTCTCGAATTCTGAACTGGCTGTATGCTCTTCCACAGGGTGTGGCTGGTGTCACACCTTGTCTGATTTACTGCACATAAGTTATCACTTTGTTCTCAGCTGTATGGTGCTAAGAATACTTCTGCAGGAAATATCCTTGTACATCTCTTCTTACATCTATTTGGACTTTTATTTCTGTGGCATAGATTATCTGCTAACAAACTTCTAGTTTGAGATCCGGGGAAATGGATTTCTCATTTTAATATATTTGTCAGGTCACATTTCATAGAGGCTGTAATACTTCCTCTTTCATTTGCAGTGCGTGAGTAATAAGCACTGCAGTCCTGATATTTTCATGTGTGTTAATCACAGCATGGTGTTTGGCGTTGCGTCGTCCATCTTCCCGGGATGCTTGCTGTCCGTCCGTGTCTGCGTCCCGAGGCTTGCCTACGCACGGCCTTTTTCACTTGTCTTTTTCTTGCTAATTGCTGAGAGATAACCTTTTGTTGGCCCTGCAGATAATTTGTGATGTTTCAGTTCTCTTTTTTTATTTAACGACTTTTAGTTTTTATATTGTTCAATATATCTAGCTTTCTTTCTTTTTTTTTGTATTGGGCTTTGAACCCAGGCGCTTAAACATGTTATAGGCAAGGACTCTACCACTGAGCTACATCCCTAGCTCTCTGTCTAGCTTGTTTTTATAGTCTACAGTTCCTCATTTAATGTATTTTATATGTCCTTTAGTTTGTTTTCTGAATAGCCGCTTAAACCAGCATTTATCGCACTGGGTTGAGTCACCACTATGGACGTGAGTAGTCTCAAATATGCCAGGTTCTATTTCTGTATTCTCTTTGCCTGTCTGTCCCAGGACTGATACCACAGTGATTTCATATGAGGGGCCTCGTAGCTATTAAGGCAAGTCCTCTCCCCAGAAGGTTATCATCTCTCCCCCTCCCTGGGTATACTTTGGCATTTAGTCTTCCATAAAGTACTTTTTTTCACCTATCCTGTCTCCTTTTCCTTAACTTCTGACAACACTTTCTTTTTAATGAGGGATAGAAGAAAGAATTTGTCACGTATTTAACTACAGATTTTCTCCCTCTCAGACTGTCAGAATGTATCCCAGTCAGCTAGCTGACACCTCTGAAACCTGTTTCTCTCGCTCAAGCTTCCCCAAGTCATTGCTCACCTTTATACCCCTACCTGTATCCTACACCCAAAAGCTATTGCTCTTCCAAGCTGCTGATCAACCTTGCTAATCCCAGCACTGGGAGACCGAAGCAGGAGGATCACAAGTTCAAACCCAGCCTGGGCAGCTTAGTGACTTAGGAGACCCTGTGTCAAATAAAAAATTCTAAAAACAGCTCTGGTTGTCCCTGGGTTTAAATCCCAGTATTGCCAAAAATGAAGAAAGAAGATGTAGTCAGCCTTTCATATCCATAGGGTTACATCTTCAGATCCAACCAGCCGGGTACATCGTTGCTGATGTGTACAGCCCCGTTAGACTTAGGGTGGTTGTCTCTACTGAGCATGTACTGACTGTTTTCCTTATTATTGTTATTCCCAAAACAATGTAGTATGATACCTATTTACATACCATTTGCACTGTTAGAAATTTTAAACACTATCCAAGAGACTTGGGAAGGGAGGGAGCCCAAGAAACAGCGTTCTTACAAATACTGAAGAACAACTGTGTTCTAAGCCTTGGAGTCAGAGACACCTGGTTATGGAGTCTTTTTTTGTTACACGATTTTGTTTTGGTTTTGTTTTTTGTTTTTGAGACAGGGTCTCACTCTGTTACCCAGGCTGGGCCTGAACTTGGGATCCTCCTGCCTCAGCCTCCCAGAGTGCTGGGATAACAGGCCTACACCACCACGCCCAGCTTTGGTTACCTTTATTTAGTGACACTGGTCTTTATTTGTATACTGAAGGTCAGTTATCCCTTGTACGGTGGTTAGATGAGAAGAAAGCCCCTTGTTCAGTCCTGTTCCTCTCCTGTGACTTTTCCTTCTGGTGTTTTGCTTGGTGATTTCAGATTATGTAGACCTGAGAAAGCCATAAAGCGTGTGGGAGTGGTTAGTTGTGACATGGGGTGCCCTGCCGTGGGCTGTGTGCTTTGGCAGAGCACCCTGCTCTTACGTCTGCCCTGATGTGCCTGCCCCTCCAGGTAAGGAGTCCGCAAGCTGAGCACTGGTTCTCCCAGAGGTAGTGCAGCCCCGGCAGCTTGGAGCCTGCTGTCAGGGCTGCGCCCATCTGTGCCCTGGGTGCCGAGAGGCGGCTGTGCCAGGGTGGACAGAGCCTGGGTCCGCACCACTTCTTCCCATGCCCCAGCCCCACCATTAGCAGGCGGCTACTGCGCTGAGTGTGGGCTCCACAGCCTGGGCCAGCACCACCATGTGTGGTCGCAGTTAGTCCGGGAGGCCTTTGTTCTAATCCCTGCAGTTCCTCTTCCCTGAGCAGTTCTGTTTCTCCTGATTTCTTTGATGCAGAAGCGTCAGTGGATGCTGTTCATTAGATTATTTAGGTCCTATTGACTCGATACTGATCTAATACTATTCTTCAAGGGATTATCCTCTGTTCTTGGCACTTACTTATGCTATCCTTCAGTAACCTCATATACACCCAAAATTTTAATCAATTATTGCCTGTAAGCTGCTGTTTTAAAATGCTTTATCTGAGACCAGAGCCTGTCTGGTTTCAGTGCAGTTGGTATCCATGTCCAGGGTGGCTGCCTGATGAATAGCTCCACCCAAATGCTCTGTAGGCATTTTGTGCCCTTTGTGTCCAAAACTGAGCTTATCTCTACCTCCAATCCTCAAACCTGTTCCTCCTGTAGGCCCTGTACTGTGTGGTAATTCTAGCTTTCTCCTTGACTCTCTGTGTTTAGTCAGCCCCAACGCTTAGAGCTCTCTCTTTCCATCCTCACTACTAGTGCTTATTTTAGCTCTTGTGTTTGTTGCCTCCAGCAGTTGCCTTTATTCTTGGAGTCATAGTCGATTATCCTCCACACAGCTGCTGTCCTAATCTTATACAAGCAAGCTAGCCAAGTGTTTCTCCTCAGAAGCACTCCAGTTAATCTACAGCCACTGTTGTATGGAATTGTACATTTCCAGATGTTTCTCACCTTCAAAAGGTATCTGCATATTTCTAGAGAATAGATCATTTTCACAGGAAAGATATCTTGAGAGCCATTTGCTAAAAATGCTGAGCATATAGTAAGTGCTTAATAAATGTTTGTTGCCATAAACTTTTGAATATGCTTTTAAATAGGCATGGTACCATCTGTGGAGAAAAGGTTTTGCAATTTTAATAATTTAGCCATAACATTTAATATATGCCACAGGGCCAGTGTTAAGAGGTAAGGACTAAGGGCCGGGGATTTAGCTCAGTGGTTCTGCCACCTGCCTCGCAAGCACAGGTTCCCAAGTTTGATCCCCGGTACCAAAAAAAAAAGAAGTAAGGACTATATATAAAAATATACATGTTTTTGTTATGTTAGTGATTACTGTGTAGTAAAAACAATTTTGTAAACAATTATACATGTTAAATCTGGGAATATTATAGGTAGCACAAAGTGAAGCTGAAAAGAAGTTGAAGAAAGATGACAAGAAGAAAGAATTGCAGGAGCTAAATGAGCTGTTCAAACCTGTAGTTGCTGCTCAAAAAATAAGTAAAGGTAAAATTCAAGTATCAGTGGTTATGGTTTTTTTCGGATGCAGTTCGTGTTTAAAACTTGATTTGTTTTGATGTTTATTAGCTATATCATTGTACAGTCCAGTCACTAGCCACACTTAAGGCACAGTTTAGACAGTCTGCTAGTTGGTTTATAATACTCACCTTTGGCAGTAGCCGCAACAAAACTGTAGTTGAGTAAACCATAAGTCACAGCTTTGGCACTATTTCTCTATGTGTATTTGTGTCTCGTGCCTCATTGGCTCCTACTGGGCACGTGATTATGGAATAACTTTTGTGTCCTGTTTCCCATGCCCTGCCACCTTTTTTTGTAAAAATAAAAGAGTATGTTAAGTGCTATAGGAAGAACCTTAAAGAAATATCTTACCAGTCACCTGTAAGTGGTATTTCTTCTCACATCAGTAAATGGGAAGTAACAAGTTTCCCAAAGGTAACTGTCCCAGATGCAAGCTGTGCTTCACCATCTGTCAGATTGTAACGCAGATGCCACACGCTGTTGACGTAGGTGCAGATCCCAAGTCCGTGGTGTGTGCCTTCTTCAAGCAAGGACAGTGTACTAAAGGAGATAAGTGCAAGTTCTCTCATGACCTGACTTTGGAGAGGAAATGTGAAAAACGGAGTGTTTACATTGATGCAAGAGATGAAGAACTTGAAAAAGGTATTTTTGTTTTCATTTTCTTAAAAATATTTGTTACTTTTAGGGCCAGGGATTTAGCTCAGTGGTTCCGGCACCTGCCTTGCAAGTGCAAGGTCCCAAGTTCGATTCCCGCTACAAAATATATATATATATTTGTTACTTTTGACTTGTTACTGATATGTAATAATTTGAAAAACACTTCAGCCTTAGTAGTATTATGTTCATAAAGAATTAGTTGAGTTTGCTGTTTTTTACAAAAATCTGAGTTTGCCATATTATCCCCTTTAAATGAATATGCTTAAAAGTGATTAGTACCTGTTTGTAGTACATAATGATGACACCATCATGGGGAGTTGGTACATATGTGCAACACATCTTAATTCTTTTTATTTCCCCTTTCCCTGATTTATTTTAGATTTATCTGTTGCGATTTCCTTCAGTACTTTCTCATTGGCCTAAACTACTTGTACTTAGGAAGCTTTGTTGAGTAATCGCAGCGCCCTGTATGTTTGCCTTTGGTTTTAAAGAACATATGCTAGGTCGAGAGACTCACACTACAGTATTCTCTATTTGCTTAAGGAAGTAAAGTATTGAGGGCACTGTAAACAAAATGTGCCGGGCCTTCACCTCTCTTTTTGTTTAGATACAATGGATAATTGGGATGAGAAAAAGCTCGAAGAAGTAGTGAACAAGAAGCACGGTGAGGCGGAAAAGAAAAAACCAAAAACTCAAATAGTATGTCCTTTTCTTGGATTGAGTTGCTGTGGTATTTATTATTAGGGAGAATTATGTGGCAAGGTATTTGCTGCTGTTTTCTACTGGATTATTCTTTAGGTTTTAAGAAATTTTTGTTTCATCAGTATAAAGTACATCAAGTTTTATTCTTGGAACTGCTAAACTGTATTTATAAAATTAAGTTGTTCAAAAATAACCTTTGAAAACCATGTAATAAAGTCCTTCAAATGCCATTTCCTGGTCCAATCTTACTTTCTCAAATATGAGTGAACACAATCATGTATTCAGATAAGAATTATTTCCTTGTTATGGATTATAAATGGAGGGAGACTCATTAAACTACATTAATTTGATTTTTAATGGTGAGATTTTTTTTTATGTTACAAATTTTTAAATATTAACATGTGAGTTCCAGAATGAATTTTTGATAGGTTGTAATTCTAGTACTCTAGGAAATGTACTTTAAAAAATTGGTGACTTATTTCTGAGACTATACTGAAAATTTTCACTATGTAGAAAAATTTTAAGTACTAGATTCCCATACATTTGCTCTTCTTGGTGGGGGCATCCTGGGTACTGTTTGTTAAATCATTTTTCCTCATGTGCAGAGTCACTATCCTTTGTGTTCCTTGGAACCTTGTTCCCCTGTGATTCAGATGTAAGAAGTTTGCCTATTTTGTCAGATAATTCAGGAAAGTTCAAAATCAGGATTTTATTTTTTATAACCAATTTATGCTGATTTACTTAAAATTTAGAATTTGGGATTACACGTACTGAAACAAGTCCTTGTATAATTCAGAAACAGAATAATGTGTAAATAGCTTTATAAAGATCATGTCCAAGGAAACTTGCCATTTCATGAAGATTTTAAGATAAATTTATGTAGGTGTGAGTGGTTGTGCTTGTTCTATGTATTTCAGCATTTACCGTGTAAATGAGCTGCGCTGAGCCATCTTTTCTGAATAATACTGTCTCTGCAGGTCTGCAAGCATTTTCTTGAAGCTATTGAAAATAACAAATATGGCTGGTTCTGGGTGTGCCCTGGAGGGGGTGATAATTGTATGTATCGACATGCACTTCCTCCTGGATTTGTGTTGAAAAAAGATAAAAAGAAAGAGGAGAAAGAAGATGAAATTTCATTAGAAGATCTCATTGAAAGAGAGGTAACTGGTATCTTTTTCCTAGTGTTGAAAGAAACGGAAGGCAGTATTTGCTATGAATTCTAATATTTACCACTTGGGGGCAATAGCATGTTGTTGTGAAAGGGAAAGAGATATTGTGATCTTTTCCCAAAGTTGCTCTAATTTAATGATTTTTCTGTGTCTAAAAGTAACCAAGCCTTGCACATTAGTCAATCGTGACATTAATTTTAGGATTATGTAACAACTTCAAAGCACTCAGACCAACTTAGCAAGTCATATTCCTAACACGCTCGTCAGTTCTCGGGTCGCTCTTTTATTTTTAGATCCTTTTTTTCTTTTTTGGTACCGGGGATTGAACTCAGGACCTTGCGCTTGCAAGGCAGGCGCTGGAATCACTGAGCTAAATCCCTGGCCCTTAGATCCTTTTCTTGGTGTCTTTTTCTCCCTAAGATTAGGAAGACAAGCCTTGCAATTTTCAGTTCCATATTACCAATGCTGGACTCTGTACACTGGCCTGTGTGAGGGCAGCAGGGTAGTGAGAGGCTCTCGGAGCGGGCAGGGCCTGCCGCTGCACACCTGTGGGCCCAGCCCTGGGAGGCTGAGGCAGCCTGGGCTCAAAAAGAAAGGCTGCAGCTACGCTTTTCTAGCTCAGCCAAGCGACAGTTTTATTCTGTGAGGATAACTTGAAATCGTTGAGATTATTGGAAATAGCTAGATTGAGAATTTTGTATTTAAAACTCTTTTACCTCATTGTAAATAATAGGAATATTTTGTATAAATGGTTGATGTTAGGAATATATACACTTATTTTTTCCCTTTCTTCATTATGTATTTTTACCAGGACATGTTTGCAGTACGTGACTACATTTGTCATGTGGCATTTGTACACATACGTAACATGTCTTAATTCGTTTTTGTCCCCTTCTCTCCCATCCTGCCTGTGCCCTCCAACTCTTGATCCCCTTCCCGTTTGAAGAAGCTCTGTTTCCATTTTTTTCTTCCATTCCCTTTTTTAAGCCTTTTTCCCTTCTTCCTTCCCCCGCTTCATCTTTTGTTTTCATTCTCCCTTTCATTTGAATTAGATCTCTCTACTTCCTATTATCTCTCCTTTCTTTTTACCCTTTCTTTATATTCTGGGTTTCTCATAGACATGTCTTTTGGTGTCTCACCCAAGATACAATACATTATAGTGGAAAAAAAAAAAAAGTCTCCTTTAGGGCTGGGGATTTAGCTCAGTGGTTCCACCGCCGGCCTCGCAAGCGGAAGGACCTGAGTTCGATCTCCGGTACCAAAAAAAAGTGCTTTAGAAAACTGGGTACATTTGGTATTGTATCCTAGTTCCACCACTTAGTAACTATTCATCTTTGAAACATTTCATATTACCCAATGTTTGTGGAGATCAGTGTTTGCATATGTGAGTAAAGCTTTTAACACTGAGTACCTGGCCTGTGTTTAGCAAGTATTATTTTCCTGCATATTTATTGCTTGATTTTTGCTCTGAGGAGCAGGTGGTGGTGTTTAATTTTGTTTCTCATCTCCTGAGAATCACAAATGAAACTGAGACATTGTTAATAGTGCCTTTAATTTTTATTGTTTTCAGCAGTTGTTTCCTGTTTAAATATTTTTTCTTGGCTCATTTTAGTACTCAGGTTAAACACTAAGAAGAAAAGGTACCTCTGAGTAAATGTTTTTCATTGCGGTGTTTCTGGGCACTCAATTTACTCATTGTCACGTAGAGTAAAAATATGTTACTTTGTCCCGTGTTTACTCTCCTGAGAGCAGTAATAGGCAGGGAATTCTTTATATCAAGAGAAAGCTGCTGTTAAACACTGGCATAGGTGACTTTAATGCTCTCCTCATTGCAGCGTTCTGCCCTAGGACCAAATGTTACCAAAATCACTCTAGACTCTTTCCTCGCGTGGAAGAAAAGGAAAAGACAAGAAAAGATCGATAAGCTTGAACAAGATATGGAAAGAAGGAAAGCTGACTTCAAAGCAGGGAAGGCACTCGTGGTAAGTCCAGGCCACGCAGTCGCTCGTAGTCTTGTTCCATGTTGTGGTGTCTGCCGTGCATGGTTTCGTCCTGTTCAACCATCTGTCGGCCTCAAATCAGTGTCCAGGAGATGTTTGAATTTTTTCCTGAGTTGAAATACTTGTGTGTCTGAACAGATCAGCGGCCGAGAGGTGTTTGAATTCCGACCGGAACTGGTCAACGACGATGATGAGGAAGCAGACGACACGCGCTATACTCAGGGCACAGGTGCTGACGAGGTAAGGGATGCTTTGGCCACAGCCGGGCGCTGAATGACAGGATGGCACTCACGCTGTGGCCTCAGTGGGAAGCAGAGCCCTGCTTTCGTCAGCAGTGTGGCGTAGTGGTAATCACTACGCCACAGGGTGCCTGTGAGGATTAGAGGGGATGACGGACCATCCATGCTTGCAGCTCTTTGTAGAACTTAGAGCGGCACCTGGTGTATACCAAAGTGCTGTATTAGCCGTGAAAACTTTTATCCCCCTCTGAACTAAAGCAAGGATCTTGTTCACTGTCGTGCCAAATTTACAGTCATGGGACAGGGTGCCACTTGAGTACAGAGACCACGGCAGAGTCACTGGGTCATAGGCAGTTTCAGTAATAACAGCTAACTTGCTGTTCTCTTAACCCAGAATGTTTAACGGAAGGAGCTTTTTTAAGAAACTTAGGAGAAAATGAATTTTGGCCATACTTAACCATTTGTTTTCACTTAGCATTAGTGACAGTTTTATTTTCATTAAAATAAATATTGCTAAAAGTAATTGTGGAAACTGTCCTTCTAACGACTTTCTTTTCTGTGTGTTGCTGAAGGTTGATGATTCAGTGAGCATAAACGACATTGACTTGAGCCAGTACATCCCAAGAGATGTAGATGAGACAGGCATTACTGTAGCCAGTCTGGAAAGGTTCAGCACATACGCTTTGGATAAAGATGGTGAGTACGCTGCCTCCCACAGAAGTCTGAGGGTTAGAAAGCTCATGTCCAAGGGGAAACCAGCGTGGGCACCCAACGGGACGCAGAGATGCGGTTCTCCCATGTGTGAGCAGCGATTACTTGTTGCTGTCTGAGCAAGTGACTCTGTGGACACTGAAACTATTAACTGACTGGAAGGGGAATGAAACCGAGTTTGGAGATGTGGGGTTTGGGACCTTGTGCGTTTGAGACGCTTCGGCTGTCGGAGTGGCACTATCGGGGATACTGTGTAGCATTGCAGAGGAAGATAGTGCACCTCAGCTCCGTGGGTCTCCGGGACTGCTCACCCAGACACAGTAAATGGAGCTACGTTCTAGGACATGCTGGAAGCGCCAGTTTGTAGTTTGGGCAAAAGAAAAGTTACAGGTTGCAGTTAAGGAAGAAGTTACAGGAGTAGGGGAAATGAGTACAGACCTCTCTTAATGCAGATGGGCATTGTCCGGTTGGGGTGCGTCTCGTGGTGCAGGAAACCTAGATGTTCACGTAGGCGGGAGAGAAGGGGTCCGGTGCAGGAAAGCAACTGAAAATGGAAAGAGCTGAGTTGAAGAAGCTGGATCTGGAAGTATAAGTAATGATCAAGTGGACTGGGGAGGCCAGCCGGGTGCGTTTGGATATAAGGGTTGTTGTTGCCAGAATTATGTCTAATTGCACCTCGGTGAGGGCTGTGAAGAGATGGGAAAAAGTTAGCATGTTAGCTAGGGGAGAGAAAGGCAGGAGTACCAATTGAGGCAGAAGCTGAGATAGGAAAGCCTGAGCTTAATTTTTACACTGCCAGGACGCAGTTCTGGCCTGAGCCCCTGGCCTCCCTGCTGACCTGGAGAGTGCTGTCAGAGGGCTCCTTCTCGCGCATGGCCCAAGCCTAGCTGGGCAGCAGTGGACACAGTTGCAGATGCGTCAGACTCTTCCCCAGGGTTTTTCTTCAGAAATACTTGAAACAGCCAAAAATCTAAAGCTGTTAAAAGTTGTCTCTGTAAATGTTGCCACTGAACAAAAACAAACCCAGCATTTTTGTTTTCTCAGTCCTTTGTACTGTCAGGGAAAGTGTCTTTTTGTCTCCTTTTCTTCCCGATCCTGGGCTCAAACCCCCAGTCTCGTTTCTGCCAAGCAAGTGCTCCGCCCTGGAGCTGCACCCATGGGCCTGCTGGAGGGATCCTTCTTAATGCTTCAGCTCCTGCATGAAGTGTTTCTGTTTCACACTCACAGCTTATTTCTGCTGTCATTTAATTACTGTCTGCAAAACCAAAAGTCAAGTAACTGCTCATACAGTTTTTTGTTGCATGACCACTTATTCAAACAACACATTATGTGGAAGTTGACTGTTTAAGAACTGAGTGACTGGGTTATGTAGGGAACAGAATGGTAGAAGTTTTGCCTCATCAGCTCTCCAGTGTGTAAATCTGTAGCGGGCAGATGTCTGCAATAAGAAAGAATGTTTTTTCATGGCAGGGAGAGGTATGTTAGTCTTTGCCGTCGGTTGCCAGTGAGTAGTGCTTTCTTGTTCTAGACCTTAACTGATTTCACTTTTTATTTTTAGAAAACAAACTAAGTGAAGCTTCTGGAGGTAGGGCTGAAAATGGTGAACAAAGTGACTTGGAGGAGGACAACGAACTGGATGGACAGGAAAACAGAGCCATCGGAGCCATTCCTGTTGATGAAAATCTTTTTACCGGGGAAGATCTGGATGAGTTAGAAGAAGAATTAAACACACTTGATTTAGAAGAATGACACCAAGCAAGCCAAGGAAAAGATTAAGTCAGCTCAGCATGAGTTGAAATTGACTACATTCATTTTGTTCACCTAGAATCAACAGAATGTTCGTTTCCCATCCTGATTCTGGAGGGCTTACTCTCCTCAAAAAAGGAATACTCTCCCTGCATCTTCTCTCCTGACTTTGGCTACATCTCATAGTAAGTTCATCGTAGTTCATGATAAAATGAAATATAAAAGTCATTGCAGAAAATGATTGTTGTAACTGTCCACTCAAGTAGGAAGTGTAACTGCTTTTCTGGCCTTTG
>NW_004624899.1:3357236-3384529 GCF_000247695.1 Heterocephalus glaber | reverse complement strand
ACCAGCATTGCAAAGAGCCACACATCATTTTCTTTCCAGTTGTGCAGCTGTGTTGCCTTCCACCTGTGAATTCTTTGCATTGTAATTCTGTCCTAGCAAACTCTGCTTTAGTGACAGCGTTTTTCAGTAGACTGCTGTACATTTTTAGAATTTTATGCATTACCTTATGTAATTTGATAGGTATTTATTTTGAATAATCTTGTTTATAACTTTACAACATGTATAGAATGTGTTAAAGAATATATAATTGAAAGTATTTAAATAACAGTATAGCATATAATACAGAAATTGTGTGGCTTGTTTCATATTATTGTATGTATTTTGCTTAAAATTAGAGTTCAATGTGAAAGAAATAGAACCCACTACATTAGGAATGTTTTTCCTTGAACCTTTACTCAATGCTGGATAGTAGAAGTAAAAACCTTTGTAGCTAAACCTTTTTGAAAATTAATTTTGTGCCTGAAAACCCAGTTAACCTACGGACACTCATTGCATGTCAGTTGTATACAGGCGAATTAATAGCAGTGGTTTATTCCACACAGACCCTTTCCATTACCCACCATAGAAGGCAAAGTAAACATTTAATTAACGTCTTTTTCTTTTTCAACTTATTTTTAATTGACAAATAGTAGTTGTGTATAGCTGCGGTTAATTAACTTTTTTTACACCCAGACTCATTTCCCACCCTGCAGGGAAGACATGTAATCATTGGTAACATCAATCTTTTTCTTCATGGAAAAAGTAGAGCTGAAAAAAAACTTCACGATCCAGTGCTTTAACATGAGTTTTGTTGCTTCAAGGTAAATGAAAACAGGTTGAGATTTGTGTATGTGTTTCTTAGGTTTAAGATTCTTAACTGCATAGTGTACAGAATCACTGCTTATTCTTCCTGGGCAGAATTGCATGGTATGGATGTTTTCAAGAGAGTGTCCATCTTTTTCATGTCTTCTCTTTCATAGTTGAAGATTAAAAGACCAAATGCAAAACTGACTGTCAGAACTTGTCCAGAGACAAACAATAAAAGCAGAGGGGGAAAAAAATGAGCCAGTAGGATTTCAGAGGCGTTGACAACATACATGGACTGCTGACAGGTTTATTCTTGTACATTTCTGCTGACAGGCTTATTCTTGAACTTGAGTTTTTCTGATTTAATTGCCGAAGTAGATGAGAGTGTTCATACTGCCTGTAGAAATGAGACTAGGCCCTTCTGTGAAAAGTAGAACAGTAAACTTGCAATGTATTGTGCAGTGGCTTTTTCATGGAGATTTGGGCCACAGTTCTAAGTAAAACAAATGTTCTTCTTTAAAATCTGAGCTTATATAGTGAGCTATTAAGATTTAAAATGTTTTAAAATAATCCAAGTCTCAGGTGTATAATCAATGTATATATGATCAGTCAGTTCATCTGATAAAACTGAATAAGTTTTCATATTCTCATAGAGCTGTCCTAAACTTTAACCACTTTATTGTGTAATTGACACAAAACATTTGCTGTTTGACAAATATATTTACCTCTGAAACCATAATATAATAAAAATAAAATGTATATATTCATCCCTCAGTATTCCTCATGCCTCTTTGTAATCCTGTCGTCCCAAAAGCAAACACTTAAGGCCCCATTCCAGGCTCACTTTGAATACCCTAGATTAGTTTACATTTTTTATAATTTTATATAAATGAAATCATCATATGCATATTCTTGCTTTCCTTCAGCATAATTGTTTTGGAGATTTATTTATGTTTTGCAGGTATTTATAGTACATTCCTCCGAGTTACTAAGTAATCCTTTCTTTGTGTGGCTGTAACACTTTGTTTAAAGTTACATGAATGTGTACATGTCTTTGTATGAACATATGGCTTCATTGTGGATAAATAGTAAGAATGGAATGTCTGGTTCATATGCTTTAAATTTTTAAGAAATTTCCACAACATTTTCCAAAGTAGTTAATGCCGTTTTATGTTCCCAGCAACAGTTTATAAATGTATGAGTTATTCATTATTCTCACTAACTCTTGATGTGGTCATTTTGGTTTTTTGTTTTTATTTTTGTTTTTTGCATGTGATGAACATTGTAGTTGACCTGCACCATTTGTTGAAAAGTCTTAATTTCAGGGCCGGGGATTTAGCTCAGTGGTTCCGGCACCTGCCTCAAAAGCACAAAGTCCTGAGTTCAATCCCTGGTACCCAAAAAAAAAAGTCTTAATTTCCACAGAATTCGTTACACCTTTGTGGACAATCTGCTGTCAATCAGCAGTTCAAATTTGTTGTTGTTTTAGCTCTCCTCTGATTCATTTATCTGTCTTGATTTAGTACCATACTGTTTTGATGACTAGCTTTATTTTAGTGCACTATTGAAATCAGGTTGAATAAATTCTTTACCTGTGTCTGTGTCAAAATTGCTTTGTCTATTCTACATTCTTTGCATTTCCGTTGCATTTTAGAACCACCATGTCAGTGTCTACAAAAGAAAAGTGGAAGTTGTATTTGGCTTGCATTAAACCTATAGATCACATTTGTAGAGAATTAACATCTCAGTAAATATTGCATCTTCTGACCAATGACTATTTTTTTAGGTCTTTTTAAATAGCAACATTTGGTAGTTTTTAGTATACAGGTCTCATACATCTTTTGTCCAGTTTATCCTTATTTGATATTTGTGATCCTTTTGTAAGCAAGCTTGTTGTGCAGTTTATTGCTAGTGTATAGAAATACAGTTGACTTCTGCATGTTGATTATATCCTGGTGCCTTACTAAACTCACTTATTGTAACTTTCTGTATAAGTTTCACAGTCTTCTGCATAGTCATTCAAGTTATCTAATAAAAATAATTTTCTTGCTTTCCAGATCTGTACATTTTGTCTTCGTGTGTTATTTCACAAGTCAGCAATCCTGTTAATTGTGAAGAAAGTTGTATTCGGATACATGCATACATGCTTGTTTATGCATTGTCTACTGCCTGCTTTCATGCTAGAGTGGCAGAGTTGAGAGTTGACAGATACTCAGTGGCCTCCCAAAACCTAATGGGTTAATATCTGTCCCTTTACAGAAAAAGTTGGTCAGCTTCTGCCTTTATGCACTGGTTAGGACCTTCAGCCCAAAGCTGAGTTATAGCACACACTTTTATTAGCTGGGCACAGTGGCACACGCCTATCTATAATCCCAGGTTCTCCTGAGGCCAAGGCGGAAGGATCAAGAGCGTAGCAAGCCTCTCCAAATGAAAACAGCAAACCTTTCTTCATTGTTTATGAACTTAAGTGGAAAGCATTCAGTCTTGTAACACTTAAATTAATGGTGTTAGCTTAGATTTTTCATAGATGCCTTGTACCACACTGAAGAAGTTCTCTCCTTTCCTAGTTAACTGAGACTTAGGAATATTTTGCTTTGTGAAAGAATGAATGTTTGATTTTATCAAATGTTTTTCTGCATCTATTGAGACACTTAACTTATTACTATAAGGAAATCAGCCTTGAATTCCTAGGACAAATCCTTCCTGAGGTGCTGTATATTGTTGGATTGGATTTGATAAAACTTAACATACTTGTGTCTGTGTTCGTAACTGATGAATTTGTCTATAGTTTTCTTATAGTGTCTTGGTTCTGGTATCAGGGTAATGCCGTCCTCATAGACAGGATTCAGTTTTCTGGAAGGTATTATGTACAGTATCGTTTCTTCTGTAATTTTTGGTGGAATTCATCAGTGAAACCATCTGGGGCTGAAGGACCCTTTGGGGAAAGGTTTTTAATTATAGCTTTAATATCTTCAATAGATATGGAGCTATTAGGTCATTTCTTCTTGGATAAGCTTTGGTAGCCTGTGTCTTGGAAGGAACATGTCCACTGTGTCTGAGTTGTTGAACGTATGTGCATAAAGTTTGTAATTTTCCCTTAGCCTTGTAGTCATCTGTAGGCTATGTAGTGATGCCACTTTTCTCATTTAAGATTATAGTAATTTGTGTCTTTTTGTTTTCTGGCTTGAGTCAGACTTGAAGTGTAGTCAACTTTTTTATTATTCCACAGATCTAGCTTTTGGTTTCATTTTATTTTTCTCTATAGCTACTGTTTTCTGGTTCATTGATTTCCATTCTGATTTTTTTTCTTCTGCTTACATAGGGATTAATTTGCTGTCTTTTTAGTTTCTTAACATAGCAGTTGAGGGCTGGGAATTTAGCTCAGTTATACTGCACCTGCCTCACAAGCACAAGGTCCTGAGTTCAATCCCCAGTTCCAGAAAAAAAAAAAAAAAAGTATAATTTAACATGGCAGTTGAGAATATTGATTTGATGTTTTTCTAATACAGGCATTATTAGTGCTATAAAACTCCTAGCCAATTCCTCAGAAGGTCCTCGTGTCTACCTGAGTTAGACATGTTTTTCATCTGCTTTTTGGAAAATGCACTTGGGAAGAATAATTTGGCTAATATTGAAAATATTCATGAACTAGCACTGTGAGCCTAAAAAGAATAATCTGATTTTCCTTTTAAGATTCTTATTTAAGATGAGGATTTAGCTCAGTGGTTCCGCCACCTGCTGTGCAAGCACAAGGACCCAATTTCGATCCCCGGTACCGAAAAAAAAAAACAAGATTCTCATTTAATGGTCAACATGAATGATATTTTAAGCATTTGGGTAAAAATTATTTCTATATGCATGCAGTATGAACTGGTAAAATCTCATGAAAACGACTCGGGTGATATAAATGTCAGGTTCTTGAGGGAAGGGTGTAGGTGTGGCTTGCTAAGAATGACATGTGTTTAGCATGCACTGGGTCCTGGGTTCAATCCCACTTCCAAAGGTGGAGGACTTTTAAAGAAACTTAATAGAGGTCTGCTGGGTTGCCGAAAGACATCTCACACATTTCCTTTGAATCCACTGTTGGAAAGATAAATCAGTATTTTATTCTATAAAACAAGAGATTCCCTCAAATTGCTGCTTTCTCTCTCCAAGTATTTTTATGTAAAGTTACAGCAAATATGCAGTATAGAAAACCTCATAGAGTTTTATAGAAGCTAAGCTACTCATGGGTTACCTCCAAAAAAGAAACATGGTCGTGTGTTGCCTAATGGCAGGGATGCATTCTGAGAAATGCACCAAGGGCAATTTCACCATTGTGGAGAAATCACTGTGATTACACAAGCCTGTTTGGTGGAGTTGCTTGCTCACTGTGTCATTTTCATGTAAACACAAATTCATGAGGCTGCTGCAATGTATTGTTTCATAGTAATCCTTGTAAGTAAACAGTATGCTTTTAAAAAACTGAAAATTAGTAAGCACCTAAATCAGTAAGGTAGTTTCTTATTCTCTCGTAAGTACTGTGTACCGTGTATAATTGGGCTACTTTTTTTTTTTTTTTTTTGGAACTGGGGATCGAACTCAGGTCCTTGTGCTTGCCCAGCAGGCGGCGAAACTGCTGAGCTAAATCCCGGCCCTGTGCTACATTTGTATGCGACCATCAGCTCAGTAGGTTTTATACCAGCATTGCTATGAACACATGATGCCTTGTTTTATAACCCTATCACAGCTATGACGACACTCGTGATAGGAATTCTCAGCTCCATTGCAATCTAAAGGACCACCATTGTATAAGGAAAGAATACTTTGAAGTAATAATAACCTCTAGTTGAAGATCTAAACTTTCAGAACGAGGCTGTAGAAATTCAAGGAACATACACTCTATTTTATTTTACCTCTATCTCTGAACACGTCCCTGATGTAATCATCTAGCTGTATAATCAGCTAGATGGGAAAGGAGAAGCAGCTCAGCTTCTACAAAGACTGCTAGCAAATAACACCATTAATGCTATTAAACATCAGGTCTGGCAAGATTCTAGCCAGAGTTGTTTATTGACTGTCCAGGGCTTGTTACAAGTTTCTCACGGTGACTATATTAAAAATTGTCGGTCTGTATTGGTAAAGCCCAGTGCCAACCTGGAAAAATTGTGTGGGTTGATGAGTAATAAATTGTGCATCTTGCAGAGTCTCACAATTGCCTGAATTCATTGCATGATATTGGCAAAGGATCTGATTTTTTTTTTTTTTTTGGTACCAGGGATCAAACTCGGGACCTTCCACTTTCGAGGTAGGCACTGGAACCACTGAGCTAAATCCCCAGCCCAAGATCTAAATTCTTAACTGGTTCTCTTCCAGGCAGGTATTAAAAACACATTGTCTACTTTCCAGAGAGTTGGGAGCTGAGCTGCTGCACTGTTTCTTTTCAATAGTAGCTTAACATTTGGAATGTATTGAAATTGCTTAAGAACTTTCATAACCCTGCTATTTTTTTCCTCCATAAATCTAATTCAACATGAGTGGACTGTATCATTTGATTCAAGATAGATGGAGAAATATGTAGTCTACTTTAAAATTATTTTTTCTCCAAGAACCAAGTTGAAGGAGGGAAAATTACAAAGTCACAGCTTCTAGTTAAACTGTAGTAGATGATGAATCTTGTTGGTATTTCCTGAAGCATCAGAGTTTCAGAAAAAGGCAAGCATGAGAAGAGTCCTGGCACTTCTGCTAATTTCAATTTCCTGGGCAGATAGACAAACTTTTGCATTTGATGTGCTTCCATATGACTATTACAAAGACAAAAGAATAGTATTTTGCTTATAAAATGGAAAAGGTTTTAATGAATTCTCAGTCTAAATTCAAAATGCTCTTTGATATGTGTTTATCGGTTCCGTGTACTGTTCTGCTGCACCTGGCTTTTCTTGGGTAGGTGATCATTTCTGGAAATGAAATAGTCCCAGGCTCTCCTGTGAACATGAATGAAGCAGCTTGGCCGTACCCCATGTGGCTCTGAATGAACTGATAATACAGAGAGAAGTTCTGGGTTTTGGGCTTCAAGTCATCGCTGATCTGCCTGAGGAGCTGGGGAAGATGACAGCTCCACGTAGACGCGGTGTCCTGACGATGGCGTATGCCACTTTGCATCTCTTGAACACTTCCTGTGTCCCAGCATCATGCTGGCTACGTGGTCTCCATGACAACCCTGTAATCTGAGTTCTGCTGCCCCGCAGATGTTTCCCTGTTAAGAAGAGCTGGGTCCTCACAGAGGAGGGCTGGGTCACTGGCGCATGCCCTTGGAAGGGATGGGGGAAGCCCAGCCCTACCTTCCTCCCCTTGGTCTGCTTCCTATCCCCTGTGAGGTGAGCACCTTCACTCTCCCAAGCCCTCCCCACAGGATTCTCTGCCTTGCCACAGGGCCAAGGAACCAAGGACTGAAATGTGAGCCAGAATAAACCTTCCCTCCCTTGAAGTTGTTTATCACAGCACTAGAAAGCTGACCAACACAGAAAAGGTACATGAGGTTGGAAAGGTTGGGAAAATAACCCAAGGTCACATACATTTCAGAACAGAATTCCAATCCCAGTCAGTCTTACAAGCTTGGCTAAGAGCCTTATTTATTGGTAGCTCTATTTCTCACTCTACCTAGTGTACTGTAAAGCTATTGTTTTTGCCGATATAAAAGTCGACATTACTGTGATTTAATTAGAAGAATATATGGCTATTCACCTGCTCACTTCAGGATGGCAGATCTGCAAGCTGTGTTAATTGGACCGGGGCACAACAGATCCATTCAAAATGAATACTGAACTCCGTAACCAAAAGGATTGTGCAATACCAGTGAAATCCTAAAGCAAACACGCTGGCCACTTCATCCGTGTGTCATGTCACTGGATCTATCCATGCTTCTCAGCGAGGCAGCCTCACAGCAGTTCTTACAACTTTAACCTTTAGACCTCGTAAATGATCAAAATGACCCCACTAACTGTCGTGTCCTTAGTCCTAGGATCAGCTGTGTGATGCTGACCCGCCCGCTTCACATGGAGAGCATGTTGGTACTCCAAGTTGGTATCATTCACTTGAAGTTAGGAGCAGGGATCAGTATAGAATCTGGCCACTCGAGTGCTGTGTCTACTTTGCAGCTGTTCTAGTTCATTCCATCAAACACACAAAAAGAATACACAAATCCCCAGTTTTCGGTTTGTGGTCCTGAGCATTGAGCCTAGGGTCTTTGTACTGAGCAACATCCCCAGCCCTTCTTTAATGTTTTTCTTTTTTGTGACTAAGTCACTAAAGTGCCCTGTCTGTACTCAAACTTGCAATCTTCCTTCCTCGGTCTCCCAGAGTGCTGGGATAGCCAGGCATGGTAGCACATGGCATGCAATCCCAGAAGCTCAGGAGGCTGAGGCAGGAGGGTCACAGGTTCAAAGCCAGCCTGGGCAACTTAGCAAGAATTTGACTCAAAAAACAAAAAGAGGCTAAGAATGTAGCTCAGTGTGGAGACCCTGGGTTCAGTCTCTAGTACCACAAAAAACCCAACATGCTAGGAATTTGGATGTGTACCACCCACCTCGTTCCCTCTTTGTTAAGCATCTCAACTTATTTCTTTAATTTATTCAACGAACACTTGTTCAGCTGCTCCGCTGGCTTTTGAGTTAACAAGTTTACAAAGAATCCTGTCTCTGGGGAGCCCCAGATAGAAAAATAAATGGGTGGTTTTCATTGCAAAGAAATGGAGGGTTTATTACAGCTTTGCAATGTGACAGAGATGGCCTGTGATCCGGGACAGCATGTGAAAGAATCAACTAAGCAAACAAAGTGGGTCGCGACAACACCTGCAGATGCCAATCCTTTAAAACTGGAAGTGCAGGTCCAAGTCGGCCACGTGCGCAAGTGCGGGTTGGGTTGGAGCAGCATCAGCAGATGCACAGAGGTCTGTGAGCCAGGCTCATCTGAAGGCCAGTAAGCTAGGCCGGTCCACTTGGACCTGAAGGTAGGAGAGATCAGAGAGTTCTGGTCTCATGGATGAAAATTCTCTAAGCATAAGGAAACGTAAGATTCGGCATCCTAAAATTCAGAAGCACAATTTCACAGTCAGTATTGCTACAGTTAAAGGAATGTTCAGGGTTTAGGGTTCTTTCCAAAATGATCGCCTAAGACTTAAGAGCAAGCGAATCCTGTACTTGCGGTCTTTACATAAGGCTGGCAAGTGAGAGCTAGGTGCTGAGGGAGGTCGTGCCCAGAATGACGAGTCTTCCTAGGGCTCGTTCCTTAGGTTGTTCAAGAAGCAGCTCATGCGCTGAAGCGCAAGTCGGCGCCTTTGTCCTAAAGTGACCCAGTGGCTGAGAAGTCCCAGCCTCCTGAGTTCCTGGTGCTGTAGAAATGTAACCTCCAGCAGTCAAGCTGAAGCCCAAGCAATAACTAAGCTAAATCTCCTGACCATGCTGTGCCATAAAAAGGCCAGACTTGATTCCCTCAGGGTGCTTTTGCCCTAACACATCCCACCTGCCCACTTTTATGAATTCCCCAGCAATAACTTTCAAACATAATTGTTATTAATAACATTCCATTCTAACATGTTTGTAACTTGATAGAAGTAGCCCGTACATAGAAAGTAAGTTAGGTAAGATTAATCACATTGACCAAACTCTCTTACATCTGGTGATTTAGATAATGCCAAAAAAATAAACAATACAGTTTAGTTCACTTAACACAACGGAAATTTTTAAAACAAAGAAATAAGCTGTACATGTCCAGTATTAATTTTATTCTTGATTGCTTTTACATATTCAACATGAAAATGGAAACAACTTATTTTCAGAGTTTAGCTTAATTTGAAGCTAATTCCTACTAACTGTTTAGGTGTTTGAATTATTACTGTAGGTTTTTCTTTCTGAGAAATAGCAAATACGACATATGAGAGCATAACATCTCCCATTAACATGGAAAATGTCACCGTAAACATGGCGTTTATTTTAGTATAAATGTGGAGCCCTACGGGAAGAGGAAGTCCCCCCACCTGTGCTGCCCCAAGTGTGCAGACCATAGACTGACAAAGGCGGTGTGTCCCCTACAGGGAAGAGTAACGTTTCCTGGTAGTCATGCCTCTCTGCTTCTCGGGTCCCTGGAAAGTGCCTCATGTCCTGTCACAAAACACAGACAAACCCTGGAGCGAGGGCCGGCTGCCCACACTGATAAGGGCCCTGAATCTGGGGATTCGGGGGCCCAGAGTGGTTTAGGGTGCGGCAGTGCAGGCAGAAGGGCCCTGCTGACCTCACAGGTGAAGATTTGTGGCCAGTGTGTCACCCTGTGCCCAGCAGCTGTGTGGTCACCCTCTCTGCCAAGTTTGTCTCATCCACACGCAGACACTGCATATGGAAAGGTGTGGTTGATTTGGACTGGGGTAAACCTTTGCCTGGAATCTGTCTGCTCTCACCCTATAAAATGGAAGCGTAAGACTCCAGAATCCCACCAAAATTGAATACCGCTGGAAATTATTGAGGGAGCAGAAAAACTTTTTTTAAAAATAAAGGCCACGAAGTGTGTACAGACCAAAATGTGGTCTTGGCACAGCACAAAATGTTGAATAAAGCTGAGGGTATTTCCAGCAACAAATGAATTAAACACCAAATCTAAAAGGCAAATGTGGGTCCCAAACTAAAGGAGCTAGAAGGTCAACAATAAACCTTGAATGCATCTGTTCCAGCAAACAGCCGGAATGCTGACTTCTTAAAACACATGGATTCAGAAGAATTACTGGGAAAAAATCATATCCATTTCTAAGTATCGCTAAGCAATGGGAATATTATTTTGGCACAGATTTAAAAAATAATATGCAAGACATTAATTTAGAAGATAATGATGGATTAAAATGGCTATGCAAAGAATTGAGAAAATACCCTGCTCTTATTTCAGTTCTCCTGGCTCCATGGAGGAGTTGAGGTTGCCAACTTTTCAATCACTTCTTTGCCCAAGATGTAGCTCACCCCAAGTAGCTCTGCATTGCCTGGGAGCTCACAAAAGAAGGGGCCCTCAAGGACTTCTAAAGGCTGTGAGCCAGTGTGGAGTACACCGTGCTGTCTTTGTGCATAGTATCCAGCAGAGTTCAAAGCACAAACAGGCACTTAATACATTGTGCTCCCTTGAATGAATTCATTCATTCATTATTTTTTTGCAATTTTAAGATTAATCTCTCCTGAAACAAATACTTTGTTTGAAATGTTTCTCAAGTGATATGCTTTAAACCACAATGCAAAAGTGAACCATCACAATTTTTTTTTACATTATTTCAAATTCATTAGTCCATTAAAAGCAAGTTTAGGGAGACCCTTAAAGCCCTTTTTGTTGTTGTTGCTGTTTGTTTGTTTGCTTGCTTGCTTTTGAGACAGGATCTTAGGATATAGTACTTCAGGCTGGCCTTGAACTCACTGTGTAACCCTGCCTGGCCTTGAACTCACTGTGATCCTCCTGCCTCAGCCTCCTGAGTGCTGGGTTTACCACTATGCCCAGCATCCCCTTATTTTTGATACTAAATTTCATTACATGTGGCAAGAATAGATGAGCTGATACATTTTTCTAGTTGACTCATATCCTCCATTATACACTGGGTTGAGGGAAAGGGTGGGCTACAATGACTGCTCAGTAACATTTTATCTGCAGTAGAAGTCCTGGTGGAAAATTTCTTCACTTCCTCCTACTTTTACAAAAGCCCCAGTTACAGGATTCCAAGATGGATGGTAGGAATACAATTCCATATTATCACCCTTGACATTTGCAGACAGAAAAGAGCACATTTTTTCTCCACATGGTTTCTGGCTTCACTCGTCGACTCAGTAAACAGACTTGCTTATTGAAGAAAGATTTATAGACCAGACCCAGCACACTGAAGACAGCAGAAGAGAGGGCCTGGAGGAGCAGCCTGGTTATGGATTCTGACTCCTCCCCTTAATAGCCAGGCGGAGATCTTCACCTCCTGACCCTCCTCGTCTGTCAAGCAGGGAGAAAAAGATACACCCAGGGCTGCTGAGTCTTGAAGAAGAAAATGTATGTGAAGCACTCAGCAGAGACTGCTTAATTGTCGGCTCCCTCCCCCTTCTCTGCTCTCTCCACGATGTACAACACAATAACATTCCCAAAAGAAAAGAGGAAGCTATACACCTCTGCATCTTTTACTCACATGACTTAATGCTAATCATCATACAGTTACACTATCGATAATAATAATCAGTTAGGGTTAAAATATACCAGTTGAGCTGGGTGTGGTGATGCACAGGTGTGATCCCAGCCCTTGGGAGGCTGAGGCAGGAGCATCACTGTGTGTTCAAGGCCAGCCTGGGCTACAGAGTGAGTTCAAGGGAGGCTGGACTGCAGAGTGAGACCTCGGCTCCAAAAAAATCTATAAATAGAATAAAATATACTGGTTGACAATAACATTTTTCACTCACATTGCTTTCCAAGTTGTTTTCTTCTGATATGACAATAAAGTCTCCCCTGCTGTAATGCAAGTGCCATCCACCACTGGCCCCTTGAGGCCTGTTCTCGTTTTATTGGGCCAGACTGTGATTACATTTCCTCTTTTTTCTTAGTAGTGTATTTGTTTTTGGTTTTGCTCTTTTGTGCTAGAGTCTGCAGTATATACTGACACCTAGTCCAAGTCCACTTTCAGATGACACTGTCCCACTTCACAGGTGCTGAGAATACCTCGTAGTAACAGTATACTCCTAGTTGCTCCCAAGCCTTTGTATCAGTTCTGTCATAAGCACGTGTGTATATAGTGTACACTGTATGCATTCAAGGTTCAATAGATTCAAACTATTACCAGTCTGGACAAATTATCTACTGGATCAATTAAGAATAAGAAAAATACGTTATTTTAACTTTCCTACTGCAGTGTTTTTGACTTCTAGAATTTTAAAAATTAATTCTATCTCTGCTTATATTGTCATTTGTCCTTATATGCTAGCCACTTTATCCAAAATCCCTTACATATTAATCATATTATTTAAATTCCCGGTCTGGTAATTCCAGCATCCCCGCCACATCTGGGTCTGGTTCTGATGCTTGTTTTGTCTCTTCAGTTTTGGTTTTGTTTTGGCCTTTTCATATGTTTTGTGATTTATTTTTCCTGAGAGCTGGACAGTTTGTCCTAGGTGAAAGGAATTTAAGCAAAGTAGCCTTTCAAGACCTCATGTGATTGGGTGGGCAAGGGGGCGTGTCCCACAGTCCTCCAATCGGGTCTCAGCCTTTCCGGAAGCCTCTCTCTCTGGGCTGTAGGTTTCAGTAGTGCGTCTCACTGCCCCCCACAGGTGGGAGAGGATAGACAGAGGTAGTGTCGGTTGTTATCTTCTAACAGATCAGTTGTCCTCTGATATGACGCCAGCCGTTTATGCGCTGGTAAAGTACTTAAAAATCACAATGTGAAGAGCAGAATCTCCTGTCATTCTTCAAAATCCTTTTCCTCCCCTGCCGGAAACATGAGGACATTTTTCTCCATTATGCACTATGAGAAGCAGCCTGGGCTCCTGGAGGTAAAACTTCCAAAGGCATGGGGCTCCCTCTGCACTGGGTCCCCTGGGAGTTTCTACTGTCAGACTCGCCGGCCCTGAGCCCCCAGCAGCCCTGGTTGGGTGCTGAGATTCCCGGGGTGCTGGTTCCTCGAAGGTCCTGCTCTGGTAACTTGTGCTCCTCCGTTATTTTCTTGACTGTCTCTCCAGTGTAGGGGCATCAGACTGTCCTGTGACCCCAGGACACAGGGGTCACAGGGCTCACAAGGGTCAGTTTGTTCAGCTTTTTTTACCTGTTAGAATCGAGTGACAACTTCCAAGCTCCTTACATGTTGGACTGGAAACCAGGAATCTTTTTATGATTGGAGATGTTACAGGAAGAGGGAGTAACTTAGCACGGGGCTGGAAGCTGATGCTGTAAGAGAGGATAAAGAGAACGAGTCCTAGAGCAGGGGAAGGGACAGGATTGCGGGGTCCCAAGCATGAGAGACTGTTGGATTTAGATGTGACATTTTTTGGTGCCCAAAGGTTCGGCAGTGAATTTGGGACCCGACAAGCAGGTCTGTTAATATGGTGGTGGTGGTGGTGACACACGGACATTTTCTTCTGATTCTTTCTCAACAAAATTAAAAACAAGCATTAGGTCTCAGGAAGTGACACCTCAAAGTGTGGCGCGGGCCATCCTGAGTGCTCGGAACCAAGAGACGCTGGAAGTGTCACCAGGTGTCTCTGACCTACCTTTCTCCTGCTCCCTTTTCTCCCCCAAAGCTGCCACAGAAACCAGAACCCCTCGTCCCCAGATTGGGCCATAGAGATGAGGACATCTTCTTGCCCAGCGGCAAACATGACATCTGGAAATGTTACTCTAATCTTCCCCCACCTTTCCGTTAGTGCTGGTCATAAATTCTCTGACCGACCTTGTCTGGTAGGAGATTTGAGACCCTCGTTCCAGGGGGGCCCTGACGTACCCCCAAGATGGAGGCAGGCTGCACAGAGGCAGGCAGCTGGCTGGGCCTCCTCCAGCTCCATCTGTGTTCGCTCACTCAGCACAAGGGGGCTGAGGCAGGAGGGTTGCAGTGAGTTCCAGGCCACCCTTGGCTGATCGCGAGTTCAAGGCCAGCCTGAACTACATAGCAAGACCCTGTGTAAAAAAGAAAAGGAATAGCAATGTGATTGTTTTTCCTTAGCCATGGGAGGAGACTCACAGCGGTGAAGGAGGGCCGGAGCCCAGACTCTGAAGCCAAACGGCCCAGGATAAAATCCTGCTTCTGCCACTCCGCAGCTGCGTGGCCTTGAACAATCTGATAGTCTTCTCTGTGCTTCAGGTCCCGTCTGTAAAAGGAGCACAGCCTTGGTCCCCACAGGCAGAGAACAGCAGTCAGAGGAGACCTGTCTGCCTGCTGCACCTGTCTCTGACCTCCCTCCCTGACCCAGGCACTCGGCCTCCTGTCCGACGCAGGTAGAGCAGGAAAGCTTCAGAGAGTGAGCGCTGTATGCAGAGGCACAGTCCAGGGAGCTGTGATGAGTGACCCCTGCTCCTCAGGTATCAGTCAGTGTGGAGGAAACTTCTGACTGCGAGGGAAGCCCTTTATCCAAAAGGACATGGCAGAACTGGATTTGAACCCAAATATGAAAGAGGCCGACTTGAAACGTAATCTCTCACACAGCTCACGGATGAAAGGAGAAACCTGTGCCAAGAAAATGACAAATGCTTGATGCAAATAAGAGAAAACGCTGCCACTCTGTTGAGGACGCCATCTCCCTTCTGCAGTCCTTATTGCTTGTGCAGGATGACTCCTCCCTGCTGCTCAGCTGCCTGGCACTGTTCTCAACACCGGGCTCAGGCTCTGGTGTCTGGCGTGTAGCTCAGTTCTGGTGTCTCACGCTGCAGAGCTTCAGTTCCACACTCATGAGCCACAAAATCTCTTCCATATCCTCATTTGCATTTTGTTGTCCATGAAAAGTCTGTCGTGTTTGCTGTGCCGGCCTTTCTTTCCTAGCATCTCCTTGAGCTTCTGCAGAGAAGGAGGGAGAGAACAGTTTTAGGAGGTAGCAAGGTCTTACCAGTCCAAAATGAGCAGGGAAGCCCTGGGCTGGAAGGAGAGAAGGAAAGGGGAAATGCAAGAACTAAGATGCCTTACCCAGGCGGCTCCCCACGATGGATGGATCCCTTGTGTGTCGCAAACGTACTCACTGTTTAGAAAAGAAAAATAATACATTTCGAAACAGGGTCTCACCAAGAAACAAGAGCCCAATGCTTAGGGACACAGCCTCTCTAGCCAGCCTGCCTGTGATCCACTCGCACCCCATTTCTACAACCAGATCTACATTCTCGGGTCTGTCCCCGTGTTTTCTAAGTTGTAGAGTGAGCGTAATAGTGTTGCTGTGAGGATTACAATAATATGTAAAGTGGGAGGAACAGTTCTTGATATAACATGCCCTCAATACATATGAAACATCATGATTAAGTCAATTAACACGAATGCATTGTTATCTAGTTTTCCTCTTAGACACCATGCCCTCAGGACCGAAACAATCGCATACCCCATCCTTTTGTTTGGCTTTTTTGGGGCTTTTTTTTTTTGTAACAGGGATCGAACTTGGGTCCTTGTGCTTGCGCAGCAGGTGGTGAAACCACTGAGCTAAATCCCCGGCCCTTTTGGCGCTTTTTTTGAGTCAAGGTCTTGCTAAGTAATCCAGACTGTCCTTCAACTCCTGATCCTCCTGCCTCAGCCTACTGCGTGCTGGGATTACAAGTGTTTGCCACCAGGCTTGACTCCCCCCTCCTTTTTCTGTTTAGGTGTTTTCAGTTTTTTTCTCAAGTAACCCCGAGCCTATCCTTACAAAATCTCATTGTTCCCTTTTATCTTTTTCTCTTTTTTTCTTTTGGCATACTGAGAATTGAACCTAGGACCTCATGCATGCCAGGCAAGTGCTGCACCACTGAGCTATTTCCCCAGCTCTTTTTATTTTATTGTGAGACAGGATGACATCGCGTGGTCCAAGCTGGTCTCACAATTGCAGTCCCGCTGCCTCAGCCTCCTGAGCAGCTGGGATTACAGGTCCGGCTCCCGGCTTGCTGCATAGCTTGTTCCGTGCTCCTTAGGCGCAGAAGTACTTGAGTTCTCTCAATGACAGCTCAGCAGAAGCAGAGAGGAAAATGGCACGGACGGCAGAGACAGCTCCAGCAGGAGTGAGATTGGGAGACCGCCGTCAGCGTCAGCTCGTGTGTGGCTGACTCAGGGCTATGGTCGTGTGAGTTTGATCCCTCCCTGGCCGGCATGTTTGTCGTCTGCTAGAGAAAAAGGAGAGTAGCAAGAAATCCTGGGGAGGACTCGGGGATGCATCCGGAAGCCCTGTGCGCCCCGCGAGGGCTCGGGGTTCGTCCTGCCATCCCCACCACAGCCAGCGCCCCACTCCTTCACCTTGTGAGCCCCATTTCTCGCCCAGTTCCCAGCTCCGGCTCTGACTCCTCCTGAGAAACGCGTCTGTCCCCAGGCAGGCCTTCCGTCCGTCCTTCCTACAGGGAAGCCTCCCGACCCTTCTCATCGCCTTGATCTCGCTGAGGGGATGCGATGGGCCTGGTCCCTGTGCTCAGTCGGACACTCTGTACTCAACCCGTAAATATTTATTAAGTAGCAAATGCTACTGCCCCATTCTCAGACTGCGAGAATTTTCGCTTCTCCAGAATTCCTTCACTGCAGATGGCGGACAGTGGCTTGAAGAACCAGCAGAGGAGGCCCGGGGTCTGCGGCTGATGCTGCCCAACCCAGACCAGGCAAAGCGGCCAGACAGCTCATCCGAAAGAGGCGCAGCAGCCGGGCCTGGAGCGCATGCCTGTCCCCCACCCCCAGTAAGATCATGGGGTCCTGGCTCGCCTGTCTCATAACGAGACTCTGTCTCAAAAAGAAGTGTGGAGTACGAGAGTTAGAATCGTTCTTGGAGATTCTCTGATCCGACTTCTTTGGTATTCACAACCCCTAAAAATCCATCATTCAGTGTATTGTTGCAGACATCAGCCAGCCACCTTCCAAGTAACAAGGCCATATACAAACAAAAACTGTTTCAAACTGTAAGGGTTACAATGTGACTCACCCACATCTGCTTTCTTCAAGCATTTTTCCCTCGGAGACAACAACCACACGCAAAGATAGAATAAATCCTTACGATGTAAAATGTGCTTTGTGAGTTGTTGTGTTTTATTTTGGTTTTGGTGGGGATTTTTTTTTCTTTTTTTTTCTTTTTTCTGTCTTGTGGGGTTTTCTTGGAGGGAGGAGATTCTTGGGAATCGAACACAGGGCCTTGCATATGATAGGCAAGCCATCTACTACTTACCCACAACCTGCAACCCCAGGCCAAGGACAAGCTTTTTATGCCACTTTCTTCGTAATCCCTTCATTTTAAATCTCAAAGGACTATCACGGGACTCTGAGGAAGTTTCAAAAGGGTCTACTGAATCAGAGACGTAAAACGGGTTATTTAAGGTTGCTCTAATAAGGAAATAACTAAAACAGCATCTAATGTCATTGGAAAGCTAGCCCATATTGAAACTGATATGAAGTAGCCCAAATATTAGAGGACTTAAAAACTCTATATTAAGCGTGAGAAAGTCAAAATTTATTTTTATAGCATTCCTTTTTTTTTTCCTTCCTGAAAAAGAGAAAATTTGCCTTGAGACTTCCTCCTCCCTGCCTAAGACCTTGTGGTGTGGTTCAGACATACCTCACTTAATCTGTTCAACTCATTCCCTCCAGCTTCTTTCATAGAAAAGAAAGGCCAAACATTTAATCAAAGAACATAATCACTGCTAGTGTGTCGGTAGACTAATATCCTGTCTAATGACACCTTTCACTGGGTTAAAATTCAAGCTCCCAGAAAGTCCCCGAGGGCTGACTAACATGGGGGATTCCAGCCATGGCATCAGACTCACGGGACAGCACCCACTGGGGCACTTGAGTCTCCTTTAGACGGCCTGCTGCACTGGGCTTCCTGTGACTAACTGGGCAGGGTTGACCCTGGAGATCCGACAGCCAGATCCTTCCAGTACCACAGCCCGACAAGCCAAGAGGGCGAAAAGCTCTGTGCCATTGTCCCACAATAGACATCTTTTCACCGAGAAAGACAAGGGCTGCTCATAGAAATCAAGGGATTGGTACTGAGTCTATACCAAGAACGTTTACAAATTAAGAAAATACGAACAATCCAGTGGGAAAATAAGCAAAAGTCGTAAACAGGGAACTCATAAAAATTTAAAGGAAATGACCCATAAACATTTCAAAAGATACTCAGCCTCATTCTCATTCGTAATGGGGAAAATGCCCAACTGAGATATGTTTTTCATCTGTCAGATTAGCAAATAATTAAAAGTTTGATATCAAATTTGGGGTAGGAGGTAGGGAAGTCCTTGATTTTCATGTTACTAGTAAGACACAGACTGGTGATGCCATTTGGATCTACCACGGTTAAAATGTGCAGCCTTTGGCAGCAATCCTACCTCTCCACATTCATCCTAGCAAATTCTCCACACAGGCAAAATGAGCCATCTTTAAGGATGCTCACTGCAGCATTAGTTGTGGTTTTTTTTAAGTGGGATAGTACTTCTCTGCTCTTGTTCCCTACCCTGAAGTTAATAGGAGCCAGCCCCTTCACATTCCAGAGAGAACCACTAATGATCCCCTAAACTCATCCCTTAAGGTGCCTGAAACCTCAGGCACAGTGCTGGGCTCTGACAGGAAGTGGCCTAAGAGGACAGGAAACAGCCAGAAAGAAGCCGGGTCTTTTAAACTATCATCAAACCAATGGCTATAAACTTCGGAGCAGCTCTACTGGAGGATTTCTTCCTCCCTCTCTTCCTCCTCGTTCATTTTCTCCTTTTTCTTTTAGATCTTCAATGTTTATTGCAGCCAACTGTTAATTAGGTTTTCTAACTTTCCTTACACAGTCATCCACTATCCTCTAAAACTTGATAGTTTCTCCATAGACTTTCGCACCACACCCACAGGCGTCCTCTCCAGCTTAGACCCTGTCACTCTCCCCAGGATAAACACTAATGCATTATGCATGGAGATTCTGAAAATAACGCTAAATATTAATAAAAGCCATACTCTGAGCTTTTTTGAGGTGTCAGATGCAGAACATTTTGCATGTATTATCCTATTAAATCTTCACCGTATTTCTCAAAGGCAAGAACTATTGTGACCCCGTTTTATGGCTGAGAAAACAGCTGTGAAAAGATTCAGTAGCTTCTGAGGGTCACCCCGTGGTGGTGGTGGGGCCCTGGAGCCAGACCTCTGGATCAGGCTCCTACAGAGCATCCCTCACCGAACTCTGGGCTTTGTGGGGCCCAGTCCACCCTGCCACCCCAAGGCCACGGCCTGGCTTGGGCTCCCTGGACTTCACCTCACCGGAGTTGCTCTCCTTCCAAGACCTGGATTCCTAAAAGCTGTATTCTGGCCCTGGCTTCATGATCCATTTCCTGGTGACCACTGGCCTTGTCTGGAACCCTAGAGGGGTCTATTCGGGTGGTCACCCCGCCATTTTCCTCAGTTTGTCCTCATGTAGGTAATACGCGGACACACGTTAGCTGTCCACGCACCACCACACAGCGTCCATGGCCATTCTGATGTCTCATTCCCTCCGGCTCAGCATTTTCAAGCTCAATAGAATGGAAAATACGTTATCTGTGTTATATTCCCCTGAACACTTAACATTTCTAGGGAAAGCCGGTCCTTTGGGTCTGTAGGAATTAAATGCGTCTCATTTCAGTTAAACTTTCATGATGTCCAGAAATTATTTTCTTCATCCAAGGTCCACTCTCACCCTTTCATAGCGGCTGGCCTCTCCTTTAGTTCCCACCCCACTCCTGGAAACCTTTCAGCTTTAAAAATCACCATCTTAGTTTCTTCGATTTAAAGAAAGAGAGGTTTGTTTTGGCTCCCATTTCAGTCAGTCCAGGGCTCGCAGGCAGGACGGCAGGCAGAGGGGCCGGTGGAGGGCAGCTGCTCAGCGCACGGCGGACAGGAAGCAGGGAGCGAGGGCCTGGAAGGGAGCCCTGCGGGTCAGGGTCAGCCCCGGGGACCCAGCGTGCTGGCCGGTCTCGCCTCCCACCAGCAAGCGGGCCATGCACCCCACAGTCCAACCACCTTTCAAATACAGGAGGCTTGGGCCCTTTGGGATCCAGCTAGCAGTCACCGTCTCATTCACCGGTGGATCCAGGCTGTTCTTTCTATTCTGGTGGACTCCGTGCGATTTCTTCGTCTCCGTAGGTCGTGGTGATTCCAGTCCGCCCGCCTTGCTCTGCCCCAAGGAGGATGGGAGTCTCGGCCTCCAGGCGCCTCAGCCCAGGCCCTGTTCCTGCTTCCTTCGGGAGCTTTTGCTGCAGGAGCCTCTCCTAGTGCTGCTTTCGTTTGCTCCCTGTTTGAGTTCTCAAAGTATCCTCCCTCCTTACAGTTTCTTCGCTGACCTCACTACCCTCTCAGCTACCGCCCTGTTGCCCTGTTTTTTCTTCTTCTCTTCGGAAAACATCTTTAGAAAGTAGTCAGCCATCATGGCTTCCACGTTCCCGCCGCCCACGCATTCCCCAGCGCCTTGCAATGTGGATTCTGCCCTTCTCTCTTTCTAAAGCTGTGGGTTCAGCGGTCACCAAATTACCTAGCTGGCAGGCCCTGCCTTTTCTTCTTGAGCTTTTTCTGTTTTAAAAAAAATTTAATTAGTACATGTTTGCAGTATATAATGTCACATTTCTATGGGGATTGTAATCCCAGCACGTGAGAGGCTGAGGCAGGAAGATTGCCAGGAGTTAAAGGCCAGCCTGCACTACAAAGCGAGAACCTGTCTCAAAAATAAAAATAAGAAATAAAAACATTTTCTATGGGAGCTGGGGATTTAGCTCAGTGGTTCCGCCGCCTGTTCTGCAAGGGCAAGGACCCAAGTTCGATCCCTGGTACCAAACAAACAATTTTTCTATGGGGAGTGGGTACATGTACATAGCACATCTTAAATCTTTTTATGTCTCTTCCTCCTCCTCTCCGCCCCCCCCCGCCCCGTTTATCTCATGGTTCCCTTCCCATTTGCAAAACGTCTATCTTCCTGTTTCTATTATCATGTATTCTTCAGTTTAAAACATTTATGCTTTGGGTTTTTCACTAAAGTGAAACCATGCACTATTTAAATTTAAATGCCTGATTTATTTTACTCAACATGATTGCCTCAAGGTGCAACCATTTTCCTACAAATGACTCAAATGTATCTTCTGCCTGGTAGAGTAGTACTCCATTTTGCATAAATACATTTTCTTTATCCATTCATCTGTTCTCAAGTATTACCTTTCTGCATATTATTCTGAATATACTTTAGACTCTAATACCCCAAGTTTCTGATACTCTTAAAAAAACTGCCCTTCAGAGATCTTCAGTTTATAGTCATGAACATTTATAACTGTCTATCTACTTTTTACTATCTATCTTCTGTCTATCTACTTTTCTACAAGAGATAGCTGCTGAGAAGATTCATTAAAGGGCCCATCATGAATGGAAAGTGACAAACAAGTGTCCACCTAGCACAACTGCAGTAGTAGTAGTCATGGGAGTCGTGACAGCTCACACTGATTGCGTCTTGAATGTAAACCTGCACCACGATGTATATTTAGCATTGAAGAGTGCAGTGCATCTCCTCATCAACTCCATGTGGGAGCTACTCACCTCACTCTCTAAGAGGCTCTACACATGAGTCATTGCATGGACCTTCATGATACCTGTGCAGTAGGTACTCATATTACTTTCACTTGAAACATGAGCAAACCAAGGTTCAGAGAGGTCAGTCATCATAGTAAATGACAGAGCCGGTGTTTGACCTCCTCTCTCGAAGAGGGATGCCGGTGAAAGGGACCCTGTTCTAGCACCATCACATAGCCCGGGCATGCCAGTTCGGTCCTGTAGTCCCTAACTTCCAGAAGTCTGTTCCATTTTCTTTTGGACTCATTAGGAAACTCGGGTTTAGAGAAGTCAAGTAAAATGCCCTGGGTCATAGAATTAATAAATCACAAAACTGATGTGGTTGATTAAAAACAGAAATATTAGCCAGGCGTGGTGGTGCATGCCTGACATCCCAGCACTCAGGAGGCTGAAGCAAGAGGATCACTGCCAGTTCAAGGCCAGCATGGGCTACATGGTGACTTTAAGGCCAGCGTGGGCTACATAGTGAACCCTGTCTCAAAAAAAAAGAAAAGGAAACATTAAAAATATCTCCCCACCACTTGAAGGATAGGAGCCGGAAGTGACTGGACTTACTGGAACGTCCCATTGTGCTTCCTTGGGCTCAGTATCCTGTCTGCTCTGCCCCATCCCCTTGTCCGTCCATCTTAGCATCAAGTCCGCCGAGGGCCTGGGAGAAACAAGGGAGAAGGAAGGGTGGCTCTGCCCCTGCGGCCTCCTGCCTCAGCCTGAGTGGGGACAGCTCATCCTCAGCTCCCGGGCTCCCACCCTAGGACGGCGCTGAACTCCATGGCCAGCTTCTCTGGGTCCTCGGCCTGTCAGAGCTCTCGGCCACCGTCATCATCTCAGCCGGTTTCCCACAATAAATCTCTCCCGACACCGCCCACCTCACTCTCAAAATATCCTCCTATCACAGGCTGTAATTTCAGGCCGTGCTTAACTCAGGGTAAAGGAAACCATGGAAACCATGGCTAAGGGGGAACTGTATTCACTGTGCTCGCTGCTTGTCTACAGGTCCCTCGCACCCGCTCCCACCCACACCCCCACCCACGCTTTTCTGCCTCCTTGGCGTTGCTCTTCCCTGACACCCCCCCTCCACCCAGTTCCATACGCAGTAACGGCATTCAACGTCCTCTTCCCTACCAGCCTTTCCCCGACGCCTCTGAACACCAGCGACTTCTCTCTCCTTGAACTTTTGCATAACAGTTTGCTTCTCTTACTGTAATTATTCATCTTGTGTTACCGTTATTGACAAAAAGCTGTCGTTCTTTTAACTAAACTTCAGCCTCCCCGAGGGAACAAAGACACCTTCGTCATCAGTGCGTCTGTCACCTGCAGGCTCTCTCAGAACCTTGCCACATAGGTTTTGAGAATTTGGAAACTCGGTTCTGAGTCAAAAGCAACTGGGAAAAAAGATACCAAGGTCAGATTTGTAGAGAACTAACAGCTTTGTTGCTCATGACAACTGGATCAGACACACAAACGCAAGACCCTGTGAGAACACCGGAAGAAAGAAGGTCATTGCCAAAAACCGTGGAGGCCACAGGAGAAACCAACCCTGCTGACACCTTTTCTAGTTCTTTTGTTTGCTTTGATTGGTTTGGTTTGGTGAGAAGGGGTCTCACTGTGCAGTGCAAACTGGCTTTGAGATCTCTACGTAGCCAGTGCTGACCTCAAACTTGGGTCCTCCTGCCTCAGCCTCCAGAGTGCTAGGATTCCAGGCATGCTCCACCATGCCTGCTTGGTTCTTGTTTTTGCCTGCTGACTTCTTACTCTTGGATTCCCAACCTCCACTGTGTGAGGATATGGAACGCTTTAGTTTTAGGCCCCAGTCAGAGGTGCCTATATAGGGCAGCCCCTGCAAACCACACAGACAACTAAGACCTTTCCAAGAAAGATAAGAAATTCACAACCTATAAGAGAAATGATGACTTGGACCACATAAAAGTTTAAATTTTCTCCATAGAAATAAAATTAAAGCACAGCAACAATAAATGGTACCCACAAGTCCTGCACTTGTAGTCCCAGATGCTTGGAAGGCTGAGGCAGGATGTCAGATTCTGTATTGCTCTCCTGTCCCCACTTCTCTCCCTCCCTCCCTCCCTCCCTTCCTCAGCTAAAAGCTAGAATTTCAGATTTTATATGGCATCTTCTGATGATTTCATACTGAAATTTAATCACAAAGTTCAACACTCTACCGGCCAACACTGCGTGCAGTCCCTGCTTCAGGCCCTCTGGTCTATGCCACCACCAGGGACCTTCCCTTCAGCAGGCCAGCAGCGTAGAGTGAGGATTTCCTCCTAGTCTTGGTACCGTCCCCTAAACAGTAGGCTCATCCTCCTCTTAGCAAAGTCCCAAGTGCACAGTGCAGAGCTGGATCAGGCCAGAGCTCAGTCAGCACCGGCACAGATCCACTGGCCCCTTCCTCGCGCGTGGACACACAGAGGACTCCTCTTCCAGGGAGAGACACAAGATGGAGCAGAGACGGGAGCACTGGCCCAGCCACGGGCCCTCCGAGTACAGGCCAGTGGACTGGCCTTGATGAAGACAGGGAGCACCGAGAGGCCCATCTGTCTTCAGCTAGCACCAGGCTTAGGGCCCAAGGATGGAAGGAAAGTGATTCAGCACCAAGGAAGCTCGAGATTCCCATGAATGGCATCACAGTGATAGCAGTGATGGCAGCACATGCTGAGTTCCACAGTGAGTTGGGGCCATATTTTAGCATTAACTCAGTGAGGATCCCAACATATCAATGAAGTACTTACTGACATTATCTCCATTTTACAGAAAGAGAATCTAAGATAGTTTTATAAAGTTGCCCACGTTTATGCAGCGGGTAAGTAGTGAAGCTGTAATTCTCAGCCTCCTGTGTAACCCAGCTCTTGGCAGGGAAGCATATTAGCAGCCCTTTTCATATTACGGTGCTGTATAAACCACCACAGCCCACAGTCTGCTTCCGGAGCCAGCAATTTCAAACACTCTAGGTTTCCTTGTTATAAATAGTTTATTACTGGCTTGATAGCTAACAAATTAAGAACGCTTGTTATTGTGGGATCAGCCCATTACCTGGTTGCATCATGAATGCAACCTTACCTTTCCAGAGTCTATACAGTTTTCTGCAAGTAACCAATAGCATCTTCTGATTCTATTTTTCATGGATTGCTTTTGCTTTGTCAAATGCATATTTACGTGATGAAATACCCTTGTCTACGTGTCTCCCCTTCCCTGCTACTCCCATTTCCCAACCCATGTAGGCACTTTTTTTTCTTTAAAAAGTACAGTTTATTACAAAGACACTTTGTTAGCTGAGAAAACATGGTAGAAGTTGTGTGGTGTGAGGAGGTTATCACGGGAATGAAAAATTCCTCATCCGTTAAGTTCCGACCAGACAGAATTCCATGATGGTTTCCGGTAAGGCACTGGGCCAGCGGGGTCAGCACTGAGTTAGGAAGGCAGGCAGGTACACGTGGGACTCGGTCACTCAGGTCTCTGCCTCCTGTGCCGCTCCCAGGACACAGCCCCACGCGAATCCAACGCCAGGAAGCAGGATCTGCCCAGCAAGGCTACGGCCAGAGAGGTGACAACTGCAGCCTCCAAGACACAGAGCGAGCTGGACCTGGACCGCACAGGTGTGCGAAGGGCGGCCGGGAGGAGCTCAGCAAGGGGAAGAGGCAGCACGCACGCCAAGCGGATTTTACGATGCTGCTGCCGCTCTGCTGCATTCCGACGGCTACTCTGATGGAAAGACTAAATTATCTTTGGAAACCGGACAGAATCGGGTGGTATCTGCTATCCCTTAATGCACTTCCGCAGCCCCAGCCTCGTCCCTTAGCTGCTGAGGAAATAAAATGAGCTTCTCTGTGTTGGCCCCAACCCTGCCCCCTTATCCCACCGGCTCCATTTGGGCTGATCCAGGGGGTTATTATTTGACAATATCTATCGAGCCAGGGCCCTTCAGAAAATAAACAAAACGCTCCCCCGTGTTAAGCCTGCCCTCTGAGGAAGGAGAATACTTCTCCTCAGCAAAGCACTTGCATAGTGCTTGGTACATACATAGCAGGTACCAGTAACACTAATTCCTGTTGTTGTTCTTGCCCAGAGCCACCATATCTCTTTTTTTTCTTTTTCTTTCTTTTTTTTTTTTTTGATACCAGGGATAGAACTCGGGACCTTGCGCTTGGGAGGCAGGCAGCAGCACCACTGAGCTAAATGCCTGGCCCTATATCTCTTTATTCTCCTAAAACTTACACCTTTGTGGGACTCTGATTTTGCTCCTTGGCACTTTCTTATATCACTCAAATGTCATGCTCCCCAGATGACCTTTTTATTCTATGTCTGTCTGTCACTCTCTGTCTCTCTCTCTCTCATACACACAACCTTACCCTCAGGTTCAGTGCCTTATATTTAAATGAATACTTCTCCACATCCTAATTGATAGTTTTATGTCTTACTTACAACTGAAAGGGAAAAAAGTCCCTGCCATGTTCCTGAAAAATTGTCTAAAAGGAAATACATGAGCCTATCTGCTAAATGATCAAAACTGAACTGTTGGGATTGGGTCTCCAGCTGCTCCATTTTGCAGATCACACTCATCGTCCAGTCAGTGGTCAGTGGGATGTTGTTCAAAACGCGTTCCTAATGAGCATGACTTACAATGAGCTCACACTTGCCAAAAACAGTTACAATTCCTGTTTTGAAGCCAACGAAAGCTCAAATGCTTTTGACTGTGTTGAATCTTACTGGAAATAGAGCCCTTCAGTGGATGAATCACTGAACAAAGTCAAGTATTAATGCCAATATTGTGCAGGGAACCCAGCCAGAGCCCTGCCTTGCAGCCACTTGTAGGGTAACAGAACGGGAGAGGTCTGTATGGAAGGAGCACACCGGAAACCAGCCTGGATCACAGCTGGCTGGCGTGGCTCGGTGCTGCATGCACTGGATGGGATGTGGGGTCCACACCGGGGCTGCGGCAGGGCTTCCCTGGGAGCCACCTTTCACCTTTGGCCGTCTGCTCCTTCCTGTCCCTCTGACTGAAGAGACGCTCCCACCTAACCGGATGCTAACACTTATCCTTTCTTTACTTTCACAGGACCCCCCTGTTTTTCATTACTAAGGATGGAACTGAGCTGCTGCGCCCATGAGCTGTATCCCCAGGCTGGTTTACTTTTTATTTCAAGACAAGGTCTCCTTACGTTGCCCAGGCTGGCCTTGAACTTGTGATCTTCCTGCCTCAGGCTCCCATGTAGCTGGGATTACAGCCATGGGCCACCACATGGCGCTGCAGGTGGGCTTTGTAACA
>NW_004624899.1:3258588-3297139 GCF_000247695.1 Heterocephalus glaber | reverse complement strand
GTGTGTGTGTGTGTGTGTGTGTGTGTGTGTGTATTTGTGTGTATACGTTGTGGCCTAAGTAGATCTTGTGTGTGACTGTGTGTGTGTAAATACATAAAGTTACAACTTACTCAGCCTACCTCCAATTATGCTAGGCCTTTTAAAACTAATATACCAAAAATTTGAATGTGCTTATGGGTCTCAGTTCATATTTTAAATTTTGTTAATTTTTTAAAATGTAATTTAAAAGCCAAATGAATGTTTTTGAGAATTTTATTATAAAATTTAGGAAATAGAAAAATATTGATACAACCTATCTTTGAATCAAATGCAGTAATATCTCCCTTAGTCTGACACGTGAAAAATACCGTGGTTAATTCCTGTTTCTGTCACCTCTGTGGAGATTGAGTCTTTTTCATATTGATGTCAGCTGTTTCTGGTTTTCTTGTTTAGTGTTTTCTCTTTGTATTCTTGGTCTGTTATATTGCTAACACACCTGTTTATCTCTGATGAATTTTGAAAAATAGCTCTTACTGTACACATAAGTTTTGTCCAATATTGCAGCTACTTTTTTAGCTGGCAGATTTTTCACTTTCTAAAATAGCTTTATGGAGATTAATTTACAATAAGAGTCATCTGTTTTAAGTGTGCAATTTAATGAATCTTACCATTTTTGTAAAGTTGAGAGCATTTCAGTCACCCTAAAAAGAGGCCATCTCTCTGTATCAGTCCATTTGTACTTCCAGCCCTTAGCAACCAGTAATCTATCTTCTGTATCTACATATTTCATTATAATATTTTATGTAGACTACTTATGCAAAGCTGTATATAGTCATCATGCTGTAATAAGTATCAGTGCTATACTTCTGTTTATTTCTGAATAGTATTACATTTTATGGATAAATGTTTTGTGTATTCTCCAGTAGATGTACATGTAGGTTATTTTCACTTTTTTGGCTACTTTGAAGAATGCTACTTTGACTATTTATGTGCATGTCTCTGTGTGGATATGTTCTTTTTACTTCTTTTGGATAGATACCTATGGGTGGAATTATCTGGTTTTATAGTAATCTATATTTAACTTTTTTTAAATGCCCAACTATTTTTAGAAATCACCGGACCATTTGCCTTCTTACAGCAATATATGTGGGTTCATTTTCTCCACATTCCTTTTCTTTAAGAGTAGGGAAAATTTATTGAGAGAAAGAAAGCTTCTGTCTAAGAGAGCCAGAAAGGGGACCGGAGAGTGCGTTGCCCCTTCTCCACATTACTATGAACATTCATTTTCTGTCTTCTTTAGAATACCCATCTCCGTGAGTGAGAAGTCATATTTCATTGTGGTTTTGATTTGGGTTTACCTGTTGACTAATGATATTGAACACCTTTTCTTATGCTTGTAAGCCATTGTATTCCTATGGAGAAATATCTATTTGAGTCCTTTGCTCATTTTTAATTGTCCTTTTTTTCATATTACTCAGAACACAAGCCTCTTAATGAACATTTGATAGCAAATATGTTCTCTTAGTCTGTAGGTTGTCTTTCCACATTCTTCATGGTGTTTTTGAAGTAAAGAATTCTTAAATTGATGAAGTCCAATATGTCAACTCTCCCTTTATCACACTTTTGGTTTCCTGAATCATTATCTAACCCAAGTTCATGAATATGTATTTCTCTATTTCTTCTAAGAGTTTTATAGTTTTAGCTCTTTTATTTATTTATTTATTTATTTATTTATTTATTTGGTACCGGAGATCGAACTCAGGTCCTTGCACTTGCGAGGCAGGGGGCAAAACCACTGAGCTAAATCCCCGGCCCTTAGCTCTTATATTTAAAAATGTGATATATTTTTGAGTTAACTTTTTATATGAAGTAGGATTCTCAAATCAGTCTTTCGCATAATAATATCTAATTGGCCTAGTACCATTGTTGAAAAGACTATTTCTTTCTCATTGAATTTGCTTAGTATCTTTGCCAGTTATCTGTCAATGTCAAGGTAGGTAGAATTGATATTAAAATGTACTATTTATATACCATTAAAAAACTACTGATTGTAAGGCTATGTATGTCACACTGATTATAATTCATGCTCATATTTCAGAGCTGTTAATGTCAGAATTGGGAGCTCTGATTGAATGAAATACATTATTTCACAATATAATTAGGTTAAAATAACTGCATGATACTGGTAGCTGTCTGACTACTGCTTCATCATTTTCTCTTAAATTTCTTTTAGAGTTTTGGTAGCTATTTGAAGGTATCTTCCAATACAGTTATGTATTATTTGTCCCTCTTGAGAAGCAGAGACCTTCTCTTTCTCGTTTACTGCTCTACCCTAGCTTGCAGTCAGAGCGGGTACCCATGATTTATTTATTTAATGAATGATCAAAGGCATTTCTTCCTCTGACCCAGTGAGTTTTACATAAACAAATAAGCTCTATTGGGAGAGTTTTCATTCAAGCAAATTTGTTTTAGGAAGTGCAACTGAGCAGAAGTAATGTTTGAAGTAAAAAGCTACTCAAGGAAGTCTGTGAGTTGTCCGTTTTATTAAAGGATTAGTGTGGAATAACGTTGTTTTAATAGCCATTTTTCAGCAAAAAAAAAAAAAAAAAATCTCTGAGGCCCTAAATTATTTTGCTGTTCATGAAGTCATGGTAATGAATGGGAACCAAATGACTAAACCATATTTCTAAATAAAGATTCTGCCCTTCCTTTTTTTTTTTTTTTTTTTAATTCTATGGCATTCTTATTTATTTTGGCTTTTTAAAAAGAGTGACATAACTTGTTGTTCCAAAGGATGTGAAACAAAATTTAACTTTAGGGCCACAACGTGACTTTGCTTTAGAAATAACCCTCACACATACACAGCATTTTCCAGAAAGTTGACTATTTGACCGTGGCCTTTGAAAATACTGAGGCACTGAGGAGAGTTCTGGTAATAAGGAGGTGAGGCTGGGGTTAGGACAGTCTGCTCGCCTGTCCTTCTGCCTGTAATGTAAGCATTTGACCGTGGGACTGTGAAAAAATGCAAATCATGGATTTCAAAAGCTTAGAGATACAGATATTAAAATATCAAGGCTCCAATTATTTACTTGCTAGTAAACCTCTAGTCTCTAGAGACGTTTTTGTCTGTATTTTTGACCAGTTTGTTTTTGGGGGTTTTTTTTGGTACTGAGCATCGAACTCGGGTCCTTGCGCTTGCGCAGCAGGTGGCAAAACCACTGAGCAAAATCCCTGGCCCACTTTTTCTTTGACCAGTTTGTTTTTTGGGGTTTTTTTTTTGGTACTGGGGATCGAACTCGGGTCCTTGCGCTTGTGCAGCAGGCAGCGAAACCACTGAGCTAAATTCCCGGCCCACATCTGCATTTTTGAAAGTGATAGTGTGGTTGTATGTCAATTTATATAACAGGAGGAAGCTTCTCATTCTTATCATGGTGTGAGATACCCCCTTTCCCCTGTAAGTTATTTGGGTGACATTTTTTAAAAATCTTTTTTTTACTAGTGCACATTTGTAGTACATCTTGTTTACATTCTGCTTAGGAGTTGTTTGGGTGACTTCTAACGAGATTTGTGAAAATGGACAGAAGTCTTTTTGATCTTGGTTCTGGAGGAGGAAGATTTCTTCCATCACTGGGATTTTTGCAGTTGTCTGTGATCTCTTCGCTCCCCACAGTGGTGGTGTAGTCTGAGCAGTCTGGGAGTTCCAGCTTCGCCCACATGGTGACATTGGGACAGTGACTCAAAATATTTACTTCGTGCACAGGCCCCGAATAGCTGCCCAGCAGCCAGGTCATGAGTGCCTCTTGTCTGTCTCTTTGAAGAGCAGCCTTCTGCTCCTCTCTCCCCACTCTCACTACCCACGCTTCTTCGAGTGGAGCTTCCACCTGGCCTGTGGGCGGGCTAGGTACTGAAGACTTGGTGTCTGGGGAGAAAATGCTGCTTTACAAAGAAAAACTTCCTCTTGAGCAGGTGTCTCGAAATCATGATGATTTGAGATTGTGACTGCTGCAGCTGGAGGCACTAAGAACAGTGGAATGAATATATATATGACACACGTAGAGCACCATATGACAGTTTTGTATGTATGACACATATAGAGCATCATATACATGTTTAGAGTATCATATCTATGATGTGTACCTTATCATGTGATACATATAGAGTATCCTATATATGACACATGTAGTATCATATATGACACATTTAGAGTATCGTGACAGAGTATCATATATAAACATGTGCCATATATATAAACATGTATAGAGTAACATATATGAGATGTTTACAGTGTCATATTTATGAGGTGTAGAGTATCATATATGCCACGTATAGAGTATTACATATGACATGTGTAAAGTATCATATGACACATAAAGAGTACCCCTTCCCAGTGCAGGGATTATGGGCATGCACTACTTCATCTGCCTCAAATGTTTATTTTGAGATATGGTCTCCCCAGGTTGTCCAGGCTGACCTCCAATTTGCAGTCCTCCTGCCTCAGCCTCCTAAGTAGCTGCGATTACAGGTACACACCATCCTGCCCAGCTGAACCAAAGTTTATGATGAAGCCTGGTGGCATATGCCTGCAATTGCAGCGGGTAATCACAGCTACTTCAGAGGTTGAGGCAGGAGGATTGTGAGTTTGAGGCTAACTTGGGCAACCCATGAGACCCTGTCTCAAAAAAAAAAATGAAGGCCTTGATGACATTTTCTTGTGGACCTGCGCTCTTAAAATTGGCATTTGTTTCCTGTGTTGCCCAATGTAGTTATTGAAACACATGTTTATAAAGAATGATTATTATAAACAGCTTTTAAGAACAAACTTGACTTTAAAAAGTCCCTCTCAAAATTTTTTATGCATATATTTCCATCACTTTTTCCTTAACTAAGTCTAGGGTTTTTCTAAGGCAACGGTGTGTGTGTGTGTGTGTGTGTTTGTGTGTGTGTCTATTCCACAGTGCTTTGCATCAGCTCTTGGTACATTGAGAATAATTTTCTTACAAGGGGGAAGCTGGAAAATGAATGTAGTCTGTCAAACCTAATCCTTTTCCTGCCAGCTAAATCACATCCCCTGGATTCTAACTTTTGTATTTTTTTTTAACTTTTGTATTTTAATGTCCTTGGTACTTGTCTTTTACTACCTGTGGAGACAAGGGAGTTTCATAGGATTTGATTTTCATAAATATTTTTGTGCCACAGAAAGACCTCCTGGAACATGAAAGCTGATCACAGTATTTGTTTAATAGTTAATTATTTAACAACTTGGTAACCAGAAATTTTCATTAGCAGTTACCTTATTGCATGTGCTTTATCATAATTGATGGCGTTAATAAAAATCCTGGGGTATTTACAAATTATGATGTATTTTATTTTTCTGATTTATTTTTCTGTCGTAAGTTCTGATACATCTATGTGTTCATATATTTATGCATATAAACTGTAAGATGAGATAAATAATGAATGTAGCATTTGGTGATTCAGAGGTGCTCTTCCTCCACCTGGCTGGAGAGAAATGAGCCCATTTGTCCCGAGCACACTGTATCATGTCCTCACCTCTCACCGTGTTCTTTCTCAGGCAACAGAGACTATGCCAGGGACGATCCGTTGGAGTTTAAGTCCCACCAGTGGTTTGGTGCCTCCGTGAGGTCCAAACAGGACAAAATTTTGGTAAGTCTTCTGGATGTTTCCTCGCAGGTGAGTTTAATCAGTCTCTGGGCAGGCACAAGAGGTGTTATGTTTTCAGGCTAAGAGCTAAATTCAGTGTGCTCTGGGGCCCAGGGCACAGCGAGATGACAGCTCTGATCGCGCCCCACCGAGGGGACCCGGGTTCTGCTCCGTTCCACCCCGACCTGTACGTCCTTCACTACTCCTGCCACGCTGGATGGTTCCCATCACTTTATTTCTGTCCAGCAGTAGTTGGCCCCGATTAACAAATGCTTTCAGGCAGCAGACGGCCTCCCCTGCCCATCTTCCCCTCTGTCCCCGCCCTGTCCTCGCCTGGTCCTTACAGGTTGGGCGCCCTGGAGCTCCATTTGGGTCCCTTTGTTTCTTATGACTCTGCCTTTCACGGAGCGGCTCCTGCTCTGTCCCACGTCTGTAAGTACAAGCTTTCAGTCCTAATTCCCAGACACGTGTGCCTAGCTCTTAGTTCTCCCCGGATTGTTAAAGGCATATTTCCAAATGACCCAAGTGGCATTTCCACTTGGATGTCTAGTAGATGACTCAAAATGAACATGGCCAAAACGGGACTCTTGTTACCCTCCGCCCCTCCTGCAGTGAGTCCTATCACTTCTGCCTCCGGGGCACATCCCACACCCATCAGTAGATCTCCAGCTTCTTTATTTCTGCCCTGCTGTGAGCTATGATCATTGCCCATCTGGGCCCGCACAGGCGTGCCTCTTGTCTCTCTCACCCAGACTTAGAGTCTACATACAGAAGGACCAAAGGGAGTGAGGGCACCTCACCTGCTTGAGTAAAAGTTGAGTGCTTTTCTGTCACTCAGGATAAGCATAAAAGATTCATCCCGGCTTATGCATCAGACATACTAGTATTTTTACTTATTTCCTCCACATGTCAAATGGTGTTGTGTCCATCTGCTCATAATGGTCTTCTTGTTGGTTTTTACTCGGGCGGCGCCTGGTCATTCAGATGGAAGCTTTAATTTCATTTCCTCAGAGAGCCCTTCCCTATTTCCATTGCCTGGCTTTTTAAATGTGATTTTTGGAGCATTCAGGAAAAATTTGTTTAGAAGGTGAAATTTCAGCAGAACTTTAAAGGATGTTAAAGAAAGATAAGCTTGAGTCATGTGTAGGAAAACGAGTACACCTTGAAATCATAATATTGAATGAAATAAATCAGACACAAGGGCCGGGGATTTAGCTCAGTGGTTTTGCTGCCTGCTGTGCAAGTGTAAGGAACCGAATTCAATCCCTGGTACCAAAAAAAAAAGGAAATGAATAAAATTTGTAAGAATAAATAAATAAATAAATCAGACACACAAGCTTAAATACCATGTGGTTTTATGTGAGAAATTCAAATTACAAATCAAGAGCAAATAAAAGATGGATAATAGGAAGTAGGGAGAGAGATCTTTCTCTAATGGGAAGAGGACCAAGGGATCGAGGGAGAGGGAGGGAGGGAAGAAAAGGGGCGAAAAGAGGAACAAAGATGTGCCGTGTGCATGTACCAACTCCACACGAGGAATGTAAACACTATGTGCTGCAAACGTGTACAACTGAAGAAAAAAGATGTGTTGAGTTTTAGCAGTTGGAGAGGAAGGAGGAGGGGTCTAAGAAGGGACCTGGTAGGCAGAACGGTGCAAGGAAGCAAAAGTAAGCAGAAGAGCAAATCATCCACTCTGGCTCATCGTGAAAGTGTGCAAAAGGAGTGATTCCCAGCTTCAGTTTTGTCAGGGTCAATATAAAACAACTCGGTGCTGATGTATGCAGTGTTTATGTTAATATTTTTCTTCAAATTGTTGCAGAAATCCATGGAACTTTCTTCCAGTAAATGAAACTGTTACACTTTTGGTGGACGTCCTTTATGCCATTACGACACGATACTGAAATTAGGGCTTTGAAAACAAAAGGCTTAATTTTTATGGAAAGTAAACAAAATAATAAGCACTATAAATTCTTTTACTCTCTTCTAGAACTATTTGCTGTATAATTTAGGATTATATCCGACATGCATGGCAGTGTTAGTAGTTGGAAAAGTGATTCAGCGACCTTGAACTTACCATGTAGCATGAAGAAATGTTACCTGAAATAATAATTTTGCTATCTATTTTGAAAACATGTATGTGGACTAAAATATGGCCTTCAGAAGAATGTGAGAAAAACACTTTTAAAGGCTTTATCATGATAAGACATGGGAGAGAATGGATTCATTTTTATTGAGGTGTAGAAAGTGATGCGTTCGGAGGCAGCAGAGATGGGTGGAGACACTGGTTTTTTTGTAGAGTTTTTCTATCCTGCTCTAACCCTTCGGTCTTAGGCCTGTGCTCCCTTGTACCACTGGAGGACTGAGCAGAAGCAGGAGCGTGAACCTGTTGGGACCTGCTTTCTTCAAGCCGGGACGAAGACTGTGGAGTACGCTCCGTGCAGGTCAAGTATGTGCAGCAGGTTGAGCTGCTTTTAGCTAGGGGGGCAGGGTGGGGGGGTTCCCACGTGCGCAGCAGCATGAGGGCGTGTGCATGATTAAGTGTGTGGGGTGAGGTTGCTGAGAGCCTAACAGAAACAATCCTACCCACTCACAGACGGGAAGCAGTTAATCAGCACATGCTCAGTTGAGCTTCTCTGACAGATGCCAGCCCCCCAAGTAGAGACAGTGCCCAGGTAGGTCTAGGTTAGTCTGGGTACCTGCTGCATCTTCACGAGGTCTATAAGGGGATCTTGATGGATTCCAAAGTTAGGGAACCACCACTTTAGATTGTTAATGATGTTAAAAATAAGAAATGAGAGAAGCAGAAAGGGTGAATACCAGTTTAGGAGGCCTGAGTCTGAATTTCCCAACCTTCCCCAGAGTTTCTCTGTTAACTTGTGACCAGGCCGGCTTCTCTTTTGAACATCTGGAAGATGACGTGCTTATGTCAAATACAGTTACTATTGTACAAGCAGGTTTCCTTACTCTGCGCATCTTTGACCCCTTGAGATTCCGATCCTCTTACAGTTCACCTTTGTGGTTTCGGCCACTGTTCAGAGCTTCTCTGTACTGGAAACAGACACGCAGGCTTCTGAAATGCCCTTGCCTTGTATCTGACGCATGGTGGGAAGTGTCACCTGGGCGTCATGTGATCGCTTGAATCCACAGAGCACTTTTCCCAAAGGCCGCAGTACTTCCCGTTATGCATACGTATGTACGTATCATAAAGTTTAATTTATAAATTCAGCACACTCAGAGTCTAGCAACAGCAACAGTCCCTAAAAGAGAATCATAGCCATGTACTATAATAGAAGAGACTGTATTTAAAATGTATGAATTGTTTATTTCTGGAACTTTTCATCCAATATTCTCAGACTGTAGTTGACTGCAAGTAACTGAAATTGTGGAAAGTAAAAAGGGACTGCTGCTTAGTTGTTCTGCCTGGGACAATTGTGAAGGACAGTTGTGAATTATAATCATTATTATTATTTTTACTGATACTGGGCATTGGACTCAAAGCCTTTGCACTGAGTTACATCTGTAGCTCTTTTTTGTTTTGTTTTGTTTTGTTTTGTTTTTGAGACAGGGTCTTCCTAAGTTGCCCAGGCTGGATTTGAACTTGTGATTCTCCTGCCTCACCTCCCAAAGGGCTGGAATTACAGGCAAGCTCTAGCATGCCCATCTTTGGCCATTACTTATCAAGTGCCACTTGTCCCTAGATAGTTGAGTAAAAAGAATTAGTAGCAAAAGTACAGCATTTACTTATTTCGAGACACCTTTTCTTCATGTAGGTGACGTGTAACAGGAGATCAGAGATTCTGCTTGGTCCTCAAAATTCTAAAGAATTGGACCTCTGGGAAACTGCAGGTTATTTCATTAAACACTTATTTCTTGGCCCACCCCCTCAATCCTGCCTGTTGTGAAGGGGATGTAGGCACAACACCTGGGTTACAGCAGTGAGGTCAGGACTGTTTTGCCTTGGAGGGGGCACCTGCTGCCTGGTCTTCAGTGTTCCAGGCCATCTGCCTTGCCACTATGGTGGGGGCTTTTGGGGAGTGGTCCTGTCATCTTTGTAGTGTAGAGGAAAGCTCAGGACTAAATTTGTGTTTCTAATTTCTATACTGCAAAAATGTTCACGTGAGAGGATCCCGACATAGCTCTCAAGAAAAGCCAACCCTTACGTGGCAGGGTGCGACTGACCACTTCCTTGACTCTCACACATACATACACATGAGCAGCCTTAATTCTCACTTGAGAGTGCAGGACCTGAGATTCCAGCAGCTGAAGCAGTTGGTTTCCTCATCTTACAGAGCTGAGGGGTGAGATGAGGGTTTGAACTCAGGTTTGTCTGTTCTTTTTGCTTTCTGGTACTGGGGTTGAACCCAGAGTCTTGTGGATGCGAAACACATGCTGTCCCCTGTCCCCGAGTCTTTCTTGCTCCTGAGGAACCTTTGGCGGCATTGCAACAGGACATGTGTTCCATTTCAGTGGTTTTCTGCAAAGAACACATTCTGCCTCTTTTATAGGTTTGGACAATTCTTGATGTCTAGTTCCTGAAAACCTGAAAATGTGTTCTCTAACCACAGTTCCTTGTTTATCTGTCACCTAAAACTTTCACTTATTTGGTTTAGGCATAGAAATGATGAGATAATTTTAAATCACATTTTCTAAGATATTTAACATCCAAATCAGGTCAGCAAACTATGGCGTGTGGACCTTGTTTTATTAAATAAAGTTTTATTGGAATATAGCCACAGCTTTTTACTTACACATCCTCTGGGAAAGTTTAGTTCTATAGTTGCCACATGGAATGGCTCCTAAACCTAAAATACTGACTATCTGTTCTTTACAGAAGAAGGTTACTGAACCCTGATCTAAATAATAAAACTTCAAATCTTAGGAAAAGCTCAAAGAACAACCTTATAAAGCACAAAAGTGAAGTGAAGGCCTTTCTTCAGCAACCCTTAATTCTTATACATATTTTCTGATCTAGCCCTTGAAAATTGAGCTATCTACAGGTTCACATTTGCACAGAGAGAAAATACTTAGGAGTGAAAGCTTCGAGTTCTGGATTTTATTCTGAAGTTTTGCTGATAATCATCTTGTAGCTATGAGTCCTTGATTCTTTATTGGTGAAACACTAATTCCAACAAAGCACCCCAGAGGTACAATTTTAGTATTTTGTATGTTCTTCATACTAAAGTAAATTATACAACCAGTAATTGATTTTTATAGAGTTAATTATGCAACCCAGTAATTGATTTAATAGGGTTAAGCCAATTTTGTAGGGCTACATTGCTGTCTTCTTAATAACCTTTACTTGTGTTGGTTGTGGTAGATTTTGAGGTGTTTTTGTTTGTGTTTTGGTGTGGACAAACTGAGTGAGGAACTTCACTGTCTATTTCCAGCTTACCTTTTTACTGATTAGAGTTGCTTCCAGCTTTTCCTAACTGGATCTGTGACTGTGTTTGGCGCTGTGCGGTAGACCACATGTCCATCTGTTCTCAGTGCCTGAGCCACAAATCACGTGATATAAATACTGTCAACACCATGCTTGGGCTGAGCCCTTTGTTCCTTCTATCTACTCTTTGATGATGATGTTGTCTGTTACAGGTTTTCCTCAGTTATGGTTTCCAATTGGCATTTCCTTCCACTTTTTCATTATTCAGAGAATGATGAATATGTTATTGATTTGAGGTCACAAAGCCTAAATAGGACAGACGTTTGTGGATCCAGCTCTGCATTCCCATTTGCTAGCTGGTTGGCCACTGTCAAGTTTCTCCATTTCATTGAAATGAGTTATATTCAACATGAAAAATTTTAAATATCACAAACGCTCAGCTTAATATATACTTATTAAGAAAAAATTTAATGGACAGTCATATTTTGGGTGGATATGCTAGGAAACCAGATAAAACAGTTGTACAAGTAAGATAATCAGAATAGGATGTCTTTATAAGTAGCCTGGAATAGTTCCACAGATGCAGTTTCAGTAAAGGAAATCAGTGGCTGACCTGAGGTTAGAGTAGAATTCTTCAGTATGATTCACTCGACACTGAAAACCCCAACTGCGCATTTTCCCACTCCCCTTTGGTGAGAAAAATTTACATGGGGGTAGAATTACACTCTTGAGGCCATTTACTTTAAAAAAAAAATTTAAATTTGGATATTCAGTGTGTAGTCTTGGGGCAGTTCCCAGGTTTTAAAACTGGGCTTGAAATTTTTGATGGGATTATTTGGCTAAAAAATTCTTGGAAGTTTTCCTTGTGACTAAAAATAGGTATCTTTGGTTCCTATATTTGGATGACCAATTCAGCATAACTTTTTCTATATTGGTAACGTTGGCTACAAGAATTCTTTGCTAACTGAAGGATGGTGTTTTCCATGTTCCTTGCTTTCCTCAAAACAAAACAAAGGGAGAGATTTTAGAGTTATCCTTCCTTTTATTATAGGTACTCTATTGCTCATGATTCAAGTTAATTTAAGTTAATTGGTTTATTATTTTAACTCAGAATTATTTTCCTTTGCTGAGAACTACAAAAAAGAAGAGTATTGATGGTAGAAGAGCAAAATTATTGACTCACCTATAGGGGAAAATACTTTTGAAATTGTCATGTTTAAAGATGTTCACTTGAACTAGACCCCTTGCACTAAATGGACTGTGAGGATATTTACATATTTTGCCTTCAAAGAACGCTGAGTTTGGGCCTTGCCATTTTCTGAAGTTCCAAATTGTGTTATTCATAGTTTTTTTATTTTTATTGCTGGCTATAACAGGTATATAGAGAACATGTATAATATTGAGAATGTATAGATCTCGTTGTTAGTATATGTAATAACTTAGCAACAATCTAGCATGTACAGGACAGTAGAAAGAAAGGGGCTCTTTAGATGGGAGTTTTTAGCCAGCAAATCAAAACTCCATAGTGTTTTATTCATAGGGGTCACACTGGTAATTTCTCAGGAAATCAAATGAAATATAAAAAACGTCAAAAATCCCAGAACATATTGTATATGGTAATAGTAATGTTTTTGTGTGAAATTTTGTTTCAGTTCTATATTTATTTTACACAGTGTGTTGGGCTGTGAAACTATCATCTTGGTGTGGCTTGTTAAGAAAAACACTGTATGGGCCGGGGATTTAGCTCAGTGGTGCTGCCACCTGCCTCGCAAGCGCAAGGTCCCGGATTCAATCCCCGGTACCAAAAAAAAAGAAAAGCACTGTCAATCTGCTGTTTGGGGGCGGGGGTGGGGTGTTGTTTCCTGGGGCTGGGCCGGCTCCTCAGCGGCTCTGTTCCCTCTCTGAGGCCAGTCATCCCCGACACAAGCACTAACCGGTTCGGACTGTGCTCATAACCGAGTGCCCCCCAGAGAAGTTAGTACCTTCCATGACGACTGTGGGGAGAGCAGATTTTTCTCATGTTTTGTGTTGTCTTATTTGTTGGGGTTTGTGTATATTTCCTATCTCTTTATTTTAGAAAATATTGATGCTGATGGACAGGGATTTTGCCAAGGAGGATTCAGCATTGATCTTACTGAAGTAAGTTCTCACTGAAGACCAAACACGATCCAGCTCTGTCACTGACTAAACTGTGCCTCAGATGAACTGGTGGCTACTGAGCTTCTTCCTGAGGTTTCCTGAGGAATGGGGGAGTAATGCACCGCCCCAGTCCTGCTGCCCTCCTGGCCCTCCCGGGGCACGCTGCTCTCTACACAGGGAGACGTGTGAGGAAGGTGGAGGCGAGCGGAGGCTCTTCAGGAAACGACAGGAGCCTTAGGACCTCATGCTTCATTTCCACTTGTGTGAAGTCGTGGGATATTACAGTTTTCTATCTCCAACTGAAATCGGCTCTTCACAAAGCCTACCAGTGGGGTTTTTACTCTAGAATTAGAGTTGCACCTTTTAAAACATGCATGTTGGCGACCTGTGATGTGCCCAGAGGCACTAAGTGTGGCTGAGCCAATTTAACGATTAGAGAAAATCTCACCGAGTGTGGCAGTGCAGGCCAGTGGTCCTGGCACTCAGGAGGCTGAGGCAGGGGGACCGCATGTTTGAGACCAGCCTGAATTATATAAGTGATTACCACAAACAAACCTACCACAAACAGATTAAAGAAAATCTCAGATGCAGAGCTCTCTACATTTTTAACTAAACTAAAATGCTCTTAGGAGTTGATACGTTTTTGTTTCTTTGTGGGTGGTTAGTTATTTAGTTAGTTAGTTATTTTGCACTACTGGGGATTAAACCCAGGATTTTGCAGATCTTAAGCAAGCACTGAAGGAAGAAGGCTGATCGCAGCCCTTTTTAAATTTTATTTTGATACAAGATCTTGACAGGTTGCCTAGGTTGGCTCTGAACTTGTGATCCTCCTGCCTCAGCCTCCCAAGTGCTGGGAATACAGGCATGTGCCATCATGCCTGGAAGAGTTGATAGTTTTTTAAAAATCTTTTTTCTAAAATAAAAATTTTATTTGTACTTTCAAAGATAAATTGTCTTAAGTATTTAGAAGTTTTTATTTTGTTTATGTTTTGTGGCATATTTTAAATATCAAATTGAGAATATTAACCTCTCCTAGAGAAGTCGAAAAAAAATATGGATTGATTAAAAGGAGAATTTCCTTAGGAAGCCTACTGTGGCTTTCTTGAAAAATGTGAGTGAGGAATGCCATCCATTTATGAAAACAGCAGAAAACAAAATCATGTGATGCTGGAGAAGTGATAGAGCATTTTTTTATTTTTAAAAATGTATCTTAGGGGCTGGGGATTTAGCTCAGTGGTTTCACTGCCTGCTGTGTAAGCAAAAGGACCAGAGTTCAATCCCTGGTTCCAAAAAATAAAATATATTTTCGGGCCGGGGGTTTAGCTCAGTGGTTCCGGCACCTGCCTCGCAAGCGCAAGGTCCCGAGTTCAATCCCCGGTACCAAAAAAAAAAAAAAAAGTCTTATCTTTATTTTTGTTTAATTAAATATTTTTCTGCACCAGGTACTGATATTTAGCATTAGCTTTTCTCACTAGATAATTGATTTAGAAGTGACTCAGTTTCATATTACATTACTTAAACTTGAAATAAGCCAAACAAAGAATGATAAAGTATCTGAATAAATATTAGGTTTAAACTTGCAGAACATATTTTCATGTAGATGTTATTTCAAAATGAAAGCATCCATGTTCTCAGTACCTTTGCAAACATTTCCCCAGAAGTATTCTCATAACAGGAAACTCATTGCTAAATTAACGTTTGTGTTCTTAAACCCCTTTCTGAAAAAATGATGTCATTTTAAAAGGAGGCAACTTGGAAGGGTCTTTTACATGGCCAGGGCAGGGAACTGTTGAGCTTTTGGAGGGGAAAAAGCTTTCCCTTGATTCCAGCAAGAAGAAATGTCCAAGTTACTGTGCTCAAATACAAAGTACTTTACATTAGACGCTTATGTTTTGTCCCAGATGTGAGAAATGCTAGTCAGGTGTAATTTGTAGTAATTTACCCTGTAACTTCATGCCTGTCTAGATGTATCAGACACTAAACCTGGTTTTCCTTTAGCAGAAAATTCTAAAGTGATTATTAGACACAGGCACACATCTAATGTCCGAGAGGAATAAATGACCCTTTCCCTGTAGTAACCCAGTAGTACTTTGCACTAGTATTTCATTCAGAACATGAAAAACAGCCAAGATCTAGAGAAAACAGTTTTCTTGTATATTTAATGAGCAAATTATAAGTTTTGTTCTTAATTTTATTTTAGAAAAGGTACAATGAAAACCACTGAGTAGAGTTTACAGTTGACAGTTCTGTTGTCTTGAGTACCTATATGACAGATATAAACGACATAACTGTCTTTCATGTTCATTGAATTGATTTCTGCTCTGAAGGCTACTTGTTTTTAAGTATCCGCCCTCTGCTGTGTGGTTCAATCTAGGCCGACAGAGTACTTCTTGGTGGTCCTGGCAGCTTTTACTGGCAAGGTAAGTTACATTTATTACATTACCCAGTCTGCCATTTGTGTTTCTGGTCCACCTGGTTTATCATCTACTTATGAAAATTTTCAAGTTACTCTATTTTATTTTACTTTTTTTTTTTTTCCAGTACTGAGGATTGAACTCAGGCCCTTTGTACTGATCTACATTCCCAGGCCTTTTTCACTTTTTATTTTAGACAGCATCTCATTAAGTTGCAAAGTTATCCAAAAGGGGCTTGGACTTAGGTTCCTCCTACCTCAGCCTCTTGGCGTGCTGGAATTATAGGTGTGCACCACATCTGGTTATTTGCTATTTGCTTTCTTTAATTTATCATTGGAGATACCCAGTTGTTTATTTAGTTAATATATATGAAAATGTTTAATTTTGTTTAAAAAGTGCTGCTTACAAGGTTATAACTTGTCTTTGTTAGGGTAGCATTCAGTACTCAAAACATTGTCGGTTTTTGGAATAATTGGAAAACAATATTGATTTGAAAGTACTTTTCAGTTTTGAATTTTACTTTGATGTTCTACACTGTGTTTTCCTTACTTGATTCTTTGTAGCAAATCCACACTTCCATTTAATTTATGGAAAGAAAAGCTAAAAAAGAGGGATTTACCAAGCTGCCCAGGGTGGGCTGCAACTCGGACCTGCCTGCCTCAGCTTCGCAGGGTCAGGGATGACAGATGTTCACCAACATTCCCGCCTTTGAGTTCTATCTTTAAGAGACACAGCCCTAGATGTGTTTAATGACTTGTTCTCTTAATACCTTGGGGATTACACGATATCTTTATGTATTCCTATTTATTCTAAATAAAGACAAATGGATACTATTAATATCACATTTATTGAAGTTCTTTTATAAGTGCTCTGTAATATATAACTAAAAGACTGAGTGAATTGGCCAAGAATATTTTATTGTAATAAGATTAAAATGAGGTGAGTGAGGTGGTGCATGCCTATAATCCCACATACTTGAAAGGAGGCTGAGGAAGAGGATCACAAGTTTAAAGCCAGCCTCAGCAACTTAGTGAGATCTTTTCTCAAAATAAAAGAAAAATTTAAAAAGGCCTGCGCGTGCAGCTTAACAACAGAGTGCCTACCTAACACGCAGGAGGCCCAGGGTTCAATCTCTGATATCACCAAAGGAAAAAAAAAAAGATGAATTCAGCAGGTTTCACCTTGAACAAATAAGTACATTGGAATGAATTGGCGTTTTTTTTCATGGATCTCAGTTTTGTCTCTGTAAGAAGAGAAAAAAATGATAGTATTTTATTCCTAATAGATGATTCATATTGCCGTGTTCTTTGATTCAAGTAGGATTTATTGAACTCCTCCTATGTCTGCAGTACATTTTGGTCACAGGGAGTAACCGACTGGATGGAAAGCATTTCTACCTGTGTGACTAACAAATTGGGGCCGCTTTTCAGCTCTTACAAATTTCTTTCTAAAACAGCAGCAGTGAAGAATTGTTTTCCCCACATTATGGAGACGCATTGTGGCATCTGATGAATTTCTCAGGGTGGTTAGTGGAGGGCAGTTATTTATTTGGAGGCAAGGTTCACTGAGTCACTTAGTTGCCCAGGCTAGGCTCAAATTTTGAATCCTCCTGCCTCAGCCGCCCAGCCTGCTGAGATTGCAGGCATGTGGACTCTGATTTTTATGTAGTCATCTACATTTCTTGTCCGCTTAATAATTTAAGGTTGTGAGCAAAAACGAACTCACTCATTCAGGTTGCTTCACAAGGCTGTTCAAGGAACCAGTTAAGATGAACACATTGAACCAGTTACCCTGCTTATAAAGGTCACAATATTTACTTGTTTCAGTTAGTTTTTTTCAGGATTTAAGGATTTCATTGGGAAATAGTGTGGGATTTAATTATTCCATTTTTTTTGGTACGGGGGATCGAACTCAGGACCTTGTGCTTTCGAGGCAGGTGGTAGAACCACAGAGCTAAATCCCCACCCCTTTAATTATTCCATTTGCATAGCATTGACTTTTAAAATATTTTTTTTCCCTGATCCTGGATATCGAACTCAGGACCTTGCGCTTAACAGACAGGTGCTGTGCCACTGAGCTACATCCCTGGCCCTTAGCATTGACTTTTTTTTTTTTTGGTACTGGGTATCAAACTTGGGTCCTTGTGCTTGTGCAGCAGGCAGTGAAACCACTGAGCTAAATCCCTGGCCCCAGCATTGACTTTTAAAATTAAAAAAAATCTTGTTTTAAAATTTTTATTAGCATTGACTATTAAGTACCGACCCGAAGAGAAATTGTTACTGTATTTCTTTTCCTTTGTAATTCTTTAGGTCAGCTCATTTCGGATCAAGTGGCAGAAATCATCTCCAGATACGACCCCAATGTCTACAGCATCAAGTATAGCCACCAGCTGGCCACTCGCGCGGCACAAGCCGTTTTTGATGACAGCTATTTGGGTAGGTAAAACCCAGGGACAGACTTATTTTATGGAGTTGTGGCATATTGGTCCTATAATTTGCATATAGAATTTTAAGTGGGAAAACAATGAAGTTTTTTTCATGAAGTTACATGAAGTAGATTAAGAGATTTTTTTAAAAATATGGGGGACATACAGTTTCAAAATTCTGTTAAATTCTTAGGTTGTGTTACATTTTAATAAATGATTTTCTTTTTGGTTTTTGGCTTTGGAGACAGGGTCTCCCTATGTAGTCCCGGTTGGTTGGCAGTGAACTTGTGGGTGATCCTCCTGCCTCAGCCTTGCAAGTGCTGGGATTATAGCGTGTGCCACCATGCCTGACCAGTAATTGAAACTGAAGAGAGAGATAATTCATACAGTGATAAAGGCTAGCCTTTATGACATGCTTGTTTTGTTTGGGGCTTTGTTCTGTTTTGTTTGTGTTCAGTCACTTAACCCTTGAAAGTTTGAAATGCACTCTGATCGCTTCTACCCTGCTGTGTTGAGATTGGAGCCCAGCCAGTCTGGCCCGAGCCGTTAGACACTGTTAACCCTCAGCTTTGGTCCTGAGTGTTTATCAGGCTGGTTCTCTGCATTTAAATTTCTATCTGATTTATGAAAACCAGTCACAACCAAGAGAAAGCATATGGTACTTGCTGATCAAGCAGCTCTGTTACTTGTTAGCAAATGGGAAATTCATCCTGTTTACAACAGACCCATTTATAAAGTGAATAAAACAATCACATTTTTCTAATACAGATATCCCACTCGAGTACTGGGTTATTTCTTGTAAAATACATTTATCAGAGCTGGGTGTGATGGCTTGCACTTGTAATCCCTGCACGCACAAGGCTGAGGCAGGAGGATCGCCAGGAGTTGGAGGCCAGCCGGGGCTACATAGTGAGTTCAAGATCAGCTTGAACTCCATAGCGAGACCCTGTCTCAAAAGAAAAAAAAAAGAAATCAATTATCATCAGATTCAGCGTGGGCCACGCCAGGGGCACAAAACATCGCCCACACTGGAGGAAAGCTGACCACCGCCTTCCCTTCTGGCTCCCTTTCAGGTTACTCAGTGGCTGTGGGAGACTTCAATGGTGACGGCGTTGATGGTAAGAAGTGTTTGAACTGCGTGGTGGTCACTGCCCGAACCTCACACGGCTTCGTCTTCCGCCCCCTCCTCCTCCATCTCCGGTCTGCCCTCCAGCTGCAAGAGTCTGTCCTGTTCTGTTCCCTGCTGTCTGCCTTTATTCGCTCTTTAATTTATGTATGCTCCAGGTTTCTCTTGTAAGAGAAGCCCTGCGATATTCTTGTGGGTCTGATTACTTCCCTGAACATTATGTCTTAAGGCGCCTCCCTTTCCCCACACACAACCCAAACTGACCTCTCGGTGGCTCTCAGAAACTTTGTTTGTTTGTTTTTTGGTACCGGGGATTGAACTTGGGTCCTTGTGCTTGCAAGGCAGGCGGTGGAACCACTGAGCTAAATCCCCAGCCCTCATGGCAGACTTTATACACAGACTTTACCCGATTTTGATTACATTTCCCGCCGCAGGAGCCTCTATCCCATTTCACTTTGCTTTATATTATTTTTCATTACTATAAATACAGTTTTTCCCAGTTCTTAGATACTGCCTTATCTGTCTCCTTTAACAAGGTTACAGATGATTTGGGTTATTTGCATATATTTGAATCCTTAAGAATGACACTGTTTTGTAAATTTTATTTTTATAGTTTACAATGCTGGCGTTTATTATACAGTCTCAAATTTTAAAAAAATCTCTTGTGTATTTTCTACTGCAGTAATAAAAGTTAGAGATCTCTGACATAGCCATCTAGGCCTGTTGTTTTTTCCCATGTTGCTCTTCAAAATGAGTAACTGAGTTTTAATTTTTTTCTTTCCAGACTTTCTTTCGGGAGTTCCAAGAGCAGCGAGGACTTTGGGAATGGTAGGAGGGATTAACAAGTGGTTCAGCAAAGCCTGGGTCATCCCCTGTCTCACTGTAGCTCATGTACTTTGTTTTTCTCACACAGGTTTATATTTATGATGGGAAAAATATGTCCTCCTTACACAACTTCACGGGTGAGCAGGTATGGCTTCCCACGTCGCCCCTGCTGCCTGGTAGAAACTGTGCGTGCATTAGGGGAACTTCGGAGAAGAGAAGTGTAAATTCCGGGTGTAATCCAGTCGCATGGACAGTCCATCTGACTCTGTTTCTGTTTCTTTGTGTGTCTGTGGGAGTGTTGTGTATAAACAATTGTGTGGCTCAGTGCAAAGGCCCTGCGTTCACCCCTAGCACAGAAACCCAGCTTCCCGCTGGTGTCTGTCCCTGTGTCCGTGTGTGGACAGCCAAGGAGGAGGGGATGGAGGGTCTGGCCTGGGAAGGGAGCTGGCTCTGCTGGGCCTTGCTCGCCGGGTATTTTGCTGATAATAAATCTGGGAAACTAGAGGGCCCTCCTGGTCATCATGGTGAGGGTGGAATAGCAGTCAGCCGGAAACCCTGTGACAGTGAGATGCGCCCGCCCTGCGTGGTGATCCCCACCGGCCGGCAGGCTCTGCGGCTTGGGCCAAACTGGAACATTTTCTCATCTTCTTCTTCTTCAGATGGCCGCCTATTTCGGATTCTCTGTGGCTGCCACTGACGTTAATGGGGATGAGTAAGTTTTAAAACGTGTCCAGAAGCATTTCCCTCTGTTTATAAACGCTTTCCCGAGCTGAACATTCTTCCTCTGCGCCTTCCTCCCCTTCTTGCCGATCTCCTTTCTACTCCAGTCAGCCCGGGTCCTGAAGATGAGCAAACCTCCGTGATGTTTTAAGATAGCTTTTGTAGGGCCGGGGATGTAGCTCAGTGGTTCCGCCTGCTTCGCAAGCTCAGGGACCCGAGTTCGATCCCCGGTACAAAAAAAAAAAAAAAACGCTTTTGTAACATAGCCAAAGTCTGTTTCAGAGTGACCTGTAGTTTGTAGGAGCGCCGAAGAGAGGCTCGGCTCTGAAGTGCACACTGCGGGCATCGGTTTGTGGGAGGAGGTGGTGGGGAGGGAAACTGAGTCACGGAGAAAGGCTGCTCGGGCACACAGAGCCTGAGCCGGACTTTGCCCTCAGCCTCGCGGACGTGTTCATCGGAGCCCCGCTCTTCATGGACCGGGGATCGGACGGCAAGCTGCAGGAGGTGGGGCAGGTCTCGCTGTGCCTGCAGGCGGCGTCCGGGGGCTTCCAGACCACCAAGCTCACGGGCCTCCAGGTCTTCGCGCGCTTCGGCAGCGCCATCGCGCCCCTGGGGGACCTGGACCAGGACGGCTTCAACGGTGAGCCCCGCGCGCGCCCCGATCCCCTGCGGGTCGCTGCAAGTGCACGAGGCCCGGCTGCTGGCGCGGCCTGTAGTCCCAGCATTCTGGGAGGCCGAGGCAGGCGGATCGCACATTCTAGCCCAGCCCAGGCAACTTAGTGATTTAGTGAGGGCCCTGTCTTGAAATTTTTAAAGAAGGGCTAGGGATGTCGCTCAGTGTGAAGGCCCTGCGTTCAGTCTCCGGTAGTAAGCAAAACCTACTTCCTGGGAGGATGCAGCCTCACCGAGAGACAGCTAATTTAAATGGAGGGAGCTTTTTTCTTTCCTTAAAAATCAGAGCACATTTTTTAGGCTCTCAGGAGTTACTCCTGCAGCTCAGGGTGGAGTGTAGGGTGGTTGCCTGGCCTCCTGCTGGGCGACAGCGCCCTCTACTGTCCTTATGGCTACAGGTGCCAGAAATGCTCCCGACCACTTTAGGAAGGCCTTGCCCAGCCAGCTCATACAATTTTGTTTATTTCAGCACTGGGAAGGGACCCAGCCCTAACTCTTACTAGCCAAGCGCTCTACAATGGAGCTATATGCCTGGATCTTTTTATTTTGAGACAGGGTCTTACAAAATTGCTCAGGATAGCCTCAAACTTGAGATCCTCCCGCCTCAGCCTCCCTAGTAGCTGGGAGTATAGGCTTGCACTATTGCCATCTATAAAGCGTAACTTATTGTAGCTAAGAAGTTCTGAATGTGGTTATATGTCTCTTCATGGGAAATTGTCAATGGTATGAACCCACTGTTTTATAACAGTCCCATTTCAGCAGATACAGATATTGTCTTCGTTACTTTTCTCATAGCTGAGACAAAATACCCGACACCCACAAGTTAAGGGAGGACTTTATTTACCTCAGTCTGTAGCGGTTTCAGTCCATAATTGGCTGGCTCCAAGGCAGGGTGGCATGGCAGACAGGCATCACAGAGGAGAAACAGTTCATGGAGCGCAGCAAAGGGCAAGACAAGCCTCTTTCTGTCCCTTATGTTATATCCACACTGCCAAGACTAGCTCGGTGCCAAGCCAGTTGGGGGACTGATTTAGCAAACATCCACCCTTAATCCTAGCATTGCACCGTGAATCAGTCACATGCTCTAGACGCAGCCACCTCTGCAAAGCCCCACCTATGGCTGCACAAGCCTTTGGGGGGACATCTGGACACAGCCATAACAGAGATCTTTAAAAAACAATGTTGACTTTCGCTATATGACTGTTTTTAGAGGCATGGAGCACAGGTTACCAAGATTTTTGTAAAGAATACTATTAAGAACTTTTTCTAGAGATCACAGAATGGAGAAGTGAATTGTTGGTTTGTGTGTGTGATCAGTAATGCATAGATGGACCCCTAAAATGTATAGGAAACTTATTAAAAAGAAATCTTTGAAAATACAGATGAGGCAGTGTCCAGGGAGAGGTCGCCTGGGCTCTGGACCACGGTCCTTCCTCGTGGACAGCTGTAGGTTAGACAATAGGAGAGTCACCTTTCCCAACTCTGCAGGGTTTCAGTGCTAGTGAACAACTAGGAGGTACATTTTGCTTCCTAAGGAAGCATTTTAAAGACTTTTGTCACCAGGAGAATAACGTAAATCAAATGGAACTTCGGGGTAAAGCTCATGGTAAAGCAGAAAGAGAACACTGTAGAACAGACCAAACCTCTACTGATGGGTAACAGGAAGTGCGGGCCAGGTTTAGGATTGTGTGTTGTATGAAGTATTATGGGTCTCCTTGCTGGGTGGCTGGGCGTGCGTGTGTGTGTGTGTGTGTGTGTGTGTGTGTGTGTGTGTGTGTACGTACCTGGATCTTTGTTCTTCCTAATGACATTAAGAGTCACTGCCCCATCTTCCTGTATTCCTCTCTCATTCAGCCAGGAAAGCTGTAGGTATCACCAAGAGGAGGATCAGAAACAAAACAATAAAGTTCCCTGTATAATGGCAGCAGGAGTGAGGGAGGCTAATGGCTGCTGCTCTGCAGCTGTAGAACAGCTTATGAAGCCCCAGGGTAATTTGGTGAGGTTTTTGTCTGTATCTCTCCAGAAAAATAGAGGAAGAAAACAGTCAGAAAAGAGCAACTAAAATGATCAAAGGAGGAAATAAACTGCCTGAAGAAGAGGGTTTTCCAGATGTGACAAGAAGAGAGAATTAGCATATAGGGAATGTTGAAGGGTTTAGAACATTTAAAGAATTTATATTAGTCATTCGACATCAGAGCCACCTTAAAATACTTTCCTAATGCATAAATCCATTTTGATGTTGTGTTTGCTTTTGACAGCTTTGAAAGGGCATAAAGAGGGGCTCTTTTATGTAATTTAAAACCTTGTTTTTAAAAGATAGCACATGCTTAGCTTTGGGCGTGCGGGTGCGGAGGGGTGAAGTAGGCACAGTGGAAGTGTCCTCGATCTTGGAAACAGTTTTCTAGTTTTCTAGTGAGTCAGGCAGCAAGTAGAGAAATACTGCAGAAATCCAGGTAGTGAGAGCAACTAGGCTTAAAAAAAAAAAAGCAAGCTGGCTGTGTTGGGACACCCCTGTAATTGTAGCACTGAGGAGGCTGAGGCAGGAGGATCACTACAAGTTCAAGGCCAGCCTGAGCTACACAGTGAGGCCGTGTGTCACAAAACCAAAACAAGGCCAGGTAATCGAGCGAGCGCTAGAGAGTGAGATAGAGGTGAGCAAACTGCTGCCCACAGTGGGCAAAGAAGGCCTCTGTCATCCAGGGTTAGGAGAGGCAGAAAGGACGCCAGGGCTTGGGGGTAGCAGCAGTGGGGACAGAGGAGGTCCCTGCTCGTGTTCCCAGTGGGGACCCTCGTGGGCCGAGTGCACTGCCAAGCTGCATCCCCAGCCGGGATTGTATCTTTTCTCAGAATATAAAATTCTAGGGCCCAGGATTTATTTAGCTCAGTGGTGCCAGCCCCTCCCTAGCAACCGCAAGGTCCTGAGTTCAATCCCTGGTACCAAAAAAAAAATTAAAATTTTATTTCTTTATGCTGTTTCAGTATAAATTAAGAAAAATAAAGATGAAATCGTTACTTTCAAATATATGAGCTGGAGTTACTTCTGCTCAGAAAAAAAATCAAAACCCATGGGTAAATAAACTAACTAGAACTGGGAGACCTGGAATGAACCTTCTGCTAAGGGTCCCTCCCTCACCCTTGGTCCCTGGTTTATTTACTTTTTTAATTTTTAATTTTTGTTTTTTGACACAGGGTCTCACCCCCACCTCCACATGTGGCCCAGGGCAGCCTTAAACTCCTGCCTACCCCCTCTGCCCCAGCGTGGGACTGCACCCCCAGACTCTGCTCCCCCAGTGCTACAGATGAAGTATTTTAGGTCCAGAAAGAGTAGCTGGTTTGTCCCAGGGGCCGATCCAGATGATCTGGCTCTGATAGCGTGGTTTCTCCATAGTTTTGCTTGAATCTCCTGGGTCCACTGTTAGTTTGGAGTAGCTGTCGGACACCTGGACCTGTAATACGGGCGTTCGCATGTGACGGACTAAGCTGCGCCCTTCGCCCTCGCCTGCTCTCCCCTCCCGTGTCCTCGCTCACGCAGCCTCCCCTTCCTCCTCCTGCCCCTGCAGACGTGGCCATCGCAGCGCCCTACGGCGGGGAGGACGTGCAGGGCCTGGTGTACATCTTCAATGGGCGGGCGGCCGGCCTGAACCCGGCGCCGTCGCAGACGCTGGCGGGGAAGTGGGCCGCGCGGAGCCTGCCGCCCAGCTTCGGCTACGCGCTCAAGGGCGCCGCGGACATCGACCGCAACGGATACCCAGGTGCTGCAGCCACGGGGGGCTCCCTGCTGTGTTCCGAGCTGTTATTTCCAATGCACGACTCGCACCCCCGAGGGCACCGGAGGGAAAACTCCACAGAAGCCATGACCAGAGGCTGCGTGTTCAGTCCGCGCTCCTGAGATGTTGGGCTCTTCTTTTGTTTTTCACGATCTCGCATCTTTATAGAGCAGACCGGGTGAAGGATGGCACGCGTGCGGCTGTGTTTTTCTTTCAAGACAAAAGACGTTAATGTAGGAGTTGCTTTTCCTATTCTAAAGCCTCAGTACTCTGGTGTAGTTGGCTTGTGTGCACTTGGCGATAAATAAGTGGGTTTGGGGTTGCGGTTTGGGCCCCCCTCTCTAAAAGGGTCCCCATCCCTGGACTAGCCCGATCACTCGGATTTTTTTACTTTTTTTTTTTTTTGGTACCGGGGATCGAACTCGGGTTCTTGCGCTTGCGCAGCAGGCGACGAAACCACTGAGCTAAATCCCCGGCCCCACTCGGATTTTTTTTTAAAATCCATTATTGCATTTAATTCTCCTCGGAAGGCTAGAATAAACACCTGGTTAGCTTACTAAGACCATGTTCCAGACGTGGAAAGAGTCGCAGAGAGGTCCTGGGCCCCAGGCTGGCCCTGAATCGCTGGGTTAGGCAGCTGGGCTCCTGTGGCCGCTGCACACGGGTGTTGCTCAGTGCACAAGCATGCTGAAGCGCTTCTCCAGATGACACGGGAGCTTTATTCTTATCTATAAATTGGCATTGTTTCGTAGTTTTTCTGGTATGAAAGCAATATGCTTCTAACTGAACTTTTAGAAAATATAGCAAACTATATCTTTCTAATCTTTTTTCCATATTCAACTATAATATGTATTTTCATTTTAAAACAAAACACTATTTATGTACTGCTTATTATACATTTTATTCACTTAAAGTATCTGGAACACCTCCCCATTTTTAAAATTTTTTTTATTTTCTTATTTTTAGTACCAGGGATCGAACTTGGGACCTTGTGCTTACGAGGCAGGTGGCGGAACCACTAAGCTAAATCCCTGGCCCAATTTTGTTATTTTTTAAAGACACGAATTTTAAATATCTCATTCTAACAAATAGCTGTATCTTATTTTTGTCTTACTTTTTGGCATTTATATCTTTATGCATAATTCTGCTGCATATCTCTGAATATTTCCTTAGGAAATTTGTGTGTGTGTGTGTGGTTTCTGAGACAGGGTCTTGCTATTGTAGTTCATGTTGGCCTTGGACTCACTGTGTAGCCCAACTAGGCCTCAAACTAGAAGCAGTCCTCCTGCCTCAGCCTTCCAGAGCTGGATTCCAGGCAGGCATGCCTGTACTACCACACCAAGCTCCTTGGGGAAAAACCCTAGAATTGCCGTGTCAAAGGTGTACACTGCTTTTTAAAGAAGCTATTGGTACACAGTGTCAAGTTCCAACCCCATTCCCTCCATAGAACTGTGTTTGTCAACTTTTTTTTTTTTGGTAGGGGGGATCGAACTCAGGACCTTGAGCTTGGGAGGCAGGCGCAGGAACCACTGAGCTAAATCCCTGGCCCTTGTCAACTTTTAAAATACTCACTACCAATAAATAAGGGATCATTTTCCCACATTAGTGCCTTTTAAAATTAATTTTGACTATATAATAGGTAGACAGTATTATTTTAATTCAGTTAACATTTTTGATTGTTAGTATAGGTGGGCATTTTTGCTCACTTCTGTATATTTAATGATTTCTTTTTTATGTCTTTTTATTGAAATGTGATTTTGTTTTCTTTCACTCATTTTTTTTAAACTTGCTTTAAATATTTAACTCTGTATGTGTATGTTTTCCAGTTTGTCACATTATATATTTTAGGAGTAAGGAAGCTTAAAATTTTTATTTAATTCTCTCTGCCTATGTTTTCTCATATGCTTTTCTGCTTTGAAAGGGTTTCCTTGTGTTTGTTATCAAGTGTATGGTGAGATGGAGCTCCATTTCATTTTCTTCCAAATCCATGAACCATCTGTGCCAGTTACATATAAAAGCTAATGCAGGGCTGGGGATTTAGCTCAGTGGCACTGCACCTGCCTCGAAAGCGCAAGGTCCTGAGTTCGATCCCTGGTACCGGAAAAAACAAAAAAAGCTATTACATTTGGTCCTTGGTGATTTGAATGCTATCTGCTGTCACAGTCAACATACCTATATATGCTTTTTGGTTTGGTTTTGTTTTTGAAACAGGAGAAATAGGGATAAAAAAGGAACTTTACAATGAAATTATAAAATCCACAGGCATCTGTAAAGCTTTTTCCTTAGGGGGACATACAGTTCCTTATTGCTGCCTTTTTTTTACTGAGTATTCACTAAAACAATTCTTGTCTGCATGGATGAAAATCCAGTTCGTAATGAACAGTTGCACTGAGTTAGTTACTTATTTCAAGTATTTTAGACTCATCAATGTTATCTTACAACCTTTCAGTTTTGCAAATGTGTGTAAATCTTTTTCATGTACATCGAGTGTATTAACATGTTTCTTCGCCTTTCCTTTAGACTTAATTGTGGGCGCTTTTGGCGTAGATCGAGCTGTCTTATACAGGTACCCTCCATATGCTCCTCATGCTTCTGTAGTCTAGGAACGCTACAGATTATTTAGAGGTTTTTTATTATTTATTTATTTTTTTGATACTGGGGAATCGAACTCGGGTCCTTGCGCTTGCGCAGCAGGCAACGAAACCACTGAGCTAAATCCCCGGCCCTAGAGGTTTTTAAGTTAAATGCCAGTGTTTGAATTGCAGTTTGATATTCTTGATTTAAGATTTGCTGTAGGCAACTCATACAAGGAGATCTCAAAGGAAAGACTGTAGAGTTTTTATTTAGAAAAACATTCATAAATTTGCCTTGTGTTTTAAATTTTGGCCGAAAACATTCTCCTGTGTTGTAAAATCTCTCCTTCTGTATTTTTTATCTCTAAAAACTGCACGGGTGGGGGTAGGGTAGCTCAGTGGTGCGATGCTTGCCTAGCATGCCTGAGGCCCTGGGTTCCAACCAGCAATGAGAGAAAGTGTATGGGTTTATGTTTTTCCATAAAAGGCAGGAAATTACCTCGATGCTGTGCCTCAGAGTTCTGTGACCACAGAGCAGAGTGTAATGAACTGCAGTGTGAATATTTCACTGGAGCAATATGTATAAATTCATACATCTGCTTCCCGGCTCCAGACGTATCCCTTCTGTATCTCCCAGTTCCACATGCCTTAGAATGTCACCTGCCAGTGGATTAAGATGTTCGCTCTTCTGCAGAGCAAGTTTATACCTGGCAGGAAAACTAACATCAGTGCTGGGAAATAGTGATTGTGTTAGGTCAGCACAATTGTGGGAGGACATGAGGACTTGAAGATTTCGGGGGTATCGTGATGCCAGATGGGCCTGTTGACCAGAGCTTACTGTATTTCTGTATAGGATTTAAACTTGTGCATCTGAACTGTGGAAAACTGTTTTTCCAGGTTGAGTATCTCTTACCTGAAATGCTTACAACCATACGTGTTTCAGATTTTGGAATATATTCATAGGCTTTACCAGTTGAGCATGGCTAATCTGAAAACCTGAAAAGACTCAAAATCTGAAACGTTTTGAGCATTGTGTTGGTACTTAAAAAGTTTCAGATTTTGGAATATCAAAGTATTTTGGATTATGAATGTTCAATCTGTATTTAGTTTTAGTTTTTTAAATTGCTGTTAATAGCTGGATGTGGTAGCAGACACCTATAGTCCCAGCACTCAGGAGGCTGAGGCAGGAGGATCACTGTGAGTTCGAGGCTGGCCTGGGCTATGTAGTGAGACCCTGTCTCAACCAAACAAACAAACAAAAAATACATACATATATATATATACATATATATGTATATATATGTATATGTATGTATATACATACATATATGTATATATATTTTTTTGCTGTTAACGAGTTTATATTCCTGTGGTAAATATTCAAACAGTACAAAAAGAATAAAAATGTATTTTTATACCAGTTGCCAGTTAATTAATATGCTCTACCAGAAATGCCCTGTGCATTAAATAAATCATGTTTATATGTGCAAGTATATCTGTAGGCACTTGCCCTGTGTTGTGGGATTTTTTTCCTCTCGCACTAAGATGATATCTTGGAGGTATCTTAGAGAGTACTTGGTATCTGCCCAGGTCGGTTTGTGGCACTAATATTTCCCGGTAGCTCGCATTGTGCTCGGCGGAGGTGTGGCGATGTCGTGGCCCATTTCCCTTCTGCTGCTTAGGACCGAGCTCAGACAGGCTGGCCAGTTTTCCCTCTTTGCTGGAGCTGAGTGGCTTCCCGGGACACAGGGCTTTTTGTCTGAAATGAGGACATTTTTGGGCAAATAGAAACGGTTGGTCATCTTATATTTAGGTTCCTATTGTTTTTTGCTGTTACAGCATTTCAGTAAACATTGTAGCATAGTTATGATGAATATACACCTAAAATGCTTACATCATTCCAATTTTTATAACATTTTTCTTTTTTCTTCCTTTTCCTTTTTAAATCTAGAGCCAGACCAGTTATCACCGTCAATGCTGGCCTTGAAGTGTCGCCCAGCATTTTAAATCAGGACAATAAAACTTGCCCATTCCCTGGGACAGGTCTCAAAGTTTCCTGGTAAGAATATTTGTGCAGTAGTAGTTGTGATTATGGTTAGTAGCTCAGTCGTTTAAGGGCTCAAATATTGCTGAACAGTTTCTGTGAAGCTACTCTGTTCTCATGACACAGATTGGGTTATAGAAATTGTTTTTCAGGGCTGGGGATTTAGCTCAGTGGTTCTGCTGCCTGCCTTGCAAGCGCAAAGACCTGAGCTCGATCCCTGGTACCAAAAAAAAAAAGAAAAAAAAAGAAATAATCTATAAACTAGCATAAAAGCATAATTTTTAAAGAATTATGATCAATGAGTATATTCAAAAATAAGGACAAGCCAATAAGATTTCAAAACTCACTTTATATTTAATTCTAAACTGGCCCTTGAACATTTAAACATTAAAGAGATATGACCCTTTTCAAATTTCCTACCTATGAAGAGCTATATGGAAAAAATTATCTTTCTCTAGCATTTTAGTTTTTCACTTATTCCTTTGCTAATGTATTCCTAAGTCCAGTGTCTGAATTCTTCTCTACAGTGTTGTTTCTGAAGTCTCTCATATGCTACATTCATGATTTTTGCCATATTTTTATTCTGCATATATTTTCTTGAGTTTTCTTTAAATTGACTCATGTTCAAAATACTTAAAAAATAAAGAAACCAGTATCTTTCTCATATATGTAGGAATAAATATGAGATTAATAACTGAAAGATCTTGACCCATGTACTGTTAAAATCACCAAGAGTGGTCTACATAGGGGGGCACCATTCATGTTCCTTATAAAAAAACCACAGAGAATTTACATCAAACAAGGAGCTGGTAGCAAGAACAATTTTATTTCAAAAGAGCTAATGAAAGATATTTTCCCTGATTTTGTTTCATAATTTTTATTGGGTTACTTGAAACATTCACTCACATTTATTGTTTTTGTTGCTTGGCATTGAAGTAGTTTCAGGCTTTTGGCTTTCAGTTTTCTTGCTTTTCTTTATTCACCTCACATGCGAAGGTGTCAATAATATGCTCACAATCGTGCTAATAACTAAAAGGCTGGAAGTGCATTGTTAACTGCAGTAGTAACTTTCATACAGTTTTGACCGTGGTGCACAATAAGAAATACATTTTCACCATAATTCAGTAAACACAATGCTCACATCCATTTTATTTATTTCATTTTTCTAAGATGTTGGGCTTGGCCTATTAAACTGATTTCATGACCTGTGAAGAAACTGTAAAAAACCCTTCCTCTATCTAGAGGAGCTTGCTGGCTAAATGATGCTGCCATGAATTTCCAATCTCAGCTGTCATTTTCCTCATTTCAGTTTACTGACAGGTTTGGTAAACTCAGGCAGGGCTTGGGTGATTCCTTGTCTCCTCAAGGAAGGAAATATACCTAACTTACCAAAAGAGGAGACTGACCAGGCTGAGTGCTTCTGTGTTTGGAGAATAACAGTGAGACCCACAGGCCTCATCACGGAAGCTGCATACTGCGAGCCGCTGATCTGAGGTTGCTGCCTGTGCTGTTTCAGGCAGCCGTGGATCTAAACACAAGCTCTGTTTCCGTTGTACATGTGCACAGATATTCTCTTATCATTAGTCCCCAAACAGTACAGCACAGTTATTTATACAGCATTTACACTGAATTACTCATAGTGACGTGGAGACCATTTGATGTATGTGGGAAGGTACCTGTGATTCTCTGTAGACAGGACAGCACTTTATTAAGGGAGCTGGCCACCCACTGCCATCGTATCTGCGGGGTCGGAGGGTAGTTCCTAGGCCTGGCCTAGGCATGTGATATTAGGTGATATTTTAAAATGTGTCTAAACTGGATTGTAGAATTTACATATTTTTTTAAAATTTTCTTACAGTTTTAATGTCAGATTCTGCTTAAAGGCAGATGGCAAAGGAGCACTTCCGAGGAAGCTTAGTAAGTGTCCTGTGGGAAAAAAACATACTATTTTAATGCTGCTGTATATGTAACACTTAAAAAATATTTTAAAGTTGAGCACGGCAGAGCATGCCTGTAATCCCAGTGCTAAGGCTGGGGCAGGAGGATCTCAGTTCAAAGCCAGCCTGGACTACATGCTGACAGCCTCTTTCAAAACAACAAAACAAAGAACAGTTTTAGGATATTTGAATAGTTGCTCAAGTTGTTATTGTTGTTTTTAATGAATGTTACATTAAATGTTAAGAAATGTTTGAATGTTTATATTTAAAGACATTTAAGATGGCAGAGTAATTGCTTTCTTGGACAACTCTTGAGCCAATTCAGAATAACACATTTATGAATGAGCATGAGCCAGAGAGCCACAGAGCGGCCCGTACACTGCCTTTGGACATTGGCCAGTCAGCTGTGGGGAGGGAGTTACTTTTCCAGTAGCTGGGGAGACCCCAAAGGAAAAGGAGTGAGAAGACAGGGAAGTGATTTTGGTCACTGAACTTGACTCCCTTCCCCTCCTACCTCGAGTCCTGTCTGAGCCAGCACAGGTGGCAAATAATTTGTACTCTTGTCTCTCCTTAAGAATCTATTTAAAGAACTGAATCTTAGAAGGCCTTAGTCCTGACAACTGTTCTCCAGGCTCTCTTTGGCTTTTTGGCAGTGCTGAGGTTTGAACACAAGGCCCCGTCTGGGAGTGCGTGCTAAGCAAGCACTCCATGGAGCTATATCCCCAGCGCTTTTTATTTTTCACTTTGAGACAAGGTCTTGCTGAGTTGCCCATGTTGGCCATGAATTTAGGATCCTACTGCCTCAGCCTCCTGAGGAGCTAGGATTACAGGCGTGTACTCAACTTGAGATGGAACTCAACTTGTGCTTCTGACTCTTGACTGCACATTTATTTGTGAATGATCCTCCACCTCTCATGCTCCACGTGTCACATGCTTCATGAGGAACTTATTTATCTGGTCATTCACTGTGGTAGCAGGAGTTGCAGGTGACCCCCACCATTCATCCGTCCTTGTGTTTAGGATGATGGTACAGGTGCATATTCATGAACACTTCATCGGGAGGATGGCCAAGTCTTGCAACTTGGACTGAGGGTAGAAGGCGTTGCTGTGGTTGGCATTGTTGCTGCTGGGATGGGACCCAGGGCCTGGCACGGGCTAAGCAGAACTCTGCTGTGTCTGCCCTCCTGCCCCATGGTGGAAGGCTTCATTCACATGCGTTCTACCCTCTGGACTTCCTCCTTCCTTGGCCTATGTGAAATTTTTCAGCTTACACAATTTTTCATTCGATATTTCTTTACAACCATCATTATTTAGCATTATGTGCATTACTTTGGGAAGAGTCAGATTAATTATTATTAAATATTTATGCAGAATTCATATGGTGTCATCTCACTGCAGTACCCAGGCTTGACTTAGCAGCTGATCACTTGTCAGAAATCAGTTTCTGTTCACATGCAAACTCTAGATACCTAGAACAGGGATCTGTCCGTAGGAATATGTTGGTTATAAATCCTTTGATCTGTGTAGACTTCCAGGTGGAGCTTCTTTTGGATAAACTCAAGCACAAAGGAGCAATTCGCAGAGCACTGTTTCTCCATAACAGGTCCCCAGCTCACTCCAAGAACATGACCATCTCAAGGGGGGGCCAGAAGCAGTGTGAAGAGCTGGTGGCCTATCTGCGGGTGAGAGACACTTTCCTGCACCTCTGCGTTTGCGGGTTACTTAACACCTTTTCTTTTTTAGTGAAATTATTTCCACTTCCTATGAATTGGTGTTTAACCAAAGTGAAAAGCACAGAGCAAAGATGCAGTGGAGAAAATCTGGCATTTGAAGCGTGAAAGTGCTACATGTGACAGTGGGTGGATGTCACAGAAGCCAAATTAAAGATCAATGTATTCCCTTAAATGATAGGCTAATGAATAGTGGATTAAAAAATGGGAAAAAAAGAACAAAAATTCCCCACAAAAATTAGAATTAAATAGGGCCAGGGATTTAGCTCAGTGGTTCTGCCACCTGCCTCACAAGCGCAAGGACCCGAGTTCAATCCCCGGTACCAAAAAAAAAAAAATTAGAATTAAAAAGGGACATAAATAACTGCAGATAAAGTAGGGATTAAAATAACAATATCATGAATAACCTTGTGCCAATATGTAGGAAAATGGAGGCAGAAATTCTGAAGCAAACAAAACACCACTGCCATGAGAGGAAACGGGAAGCCTGGACAATCCTACAACCATTTTAAATAATTGAATTGCTGTTAAGTAATCTTTATATAGGGCCCGGGGATTTAGCTCAGTGGTTTCACCACGTGCTGCGCAAGTGCAAGGACCGAAGTTCGATCCCCGGTACAAAAAAAAAAAATCTTTACACAAAGAAAGCACAGGCCAGGGATGGGTGTTTACAGGCTTACGAGACATTTCTAATCTTAAACAAACTCTTCAAAAAATAGAAAACCTAAAAAAATTTCCACCTCATCCTGTGAAATAAAGAGTTCTTACCACTTTGACTGGTCATAGATAGTACAAGGAAATTGAATTTCAGGCCTGTTTTATTCAAAAATACCTGTGTACAATTACCAAATCAGTACAAGCGAACTGAACTCCAACAGTTCATAAAAGAAGACAGATAGGTCAGGCAAGATTTATTCTAGGGTAACGTTCAGAATCTGGAATGGGAACTTACTCCATGAAGAGACTGAAGTGAGAACATGACCTTCTTACTTAGAACAGAAAAAGCTTTGGATGAAACTAAATAAGTATTCACAACTTAAGAAACACAAAGACAAAGTTATAACTATAAGGAAATAGAATTTTTAATGTACACAAAGCCATCAATAGCTATTAATTTGTCCAGATGTGAATTCGTGGTGCGCTTACACGTTGCTGACGGTAGTGTAAGTAGGAAGACCGGAAAGTAACAAAGTAAGATAGAGGTGACAAATCTTGTCACTGTGTATAAAATAAACACTGCAACAATTTTTGTAATAGCACAGGCACACCCAAAACAACCTAAATCCCCTTTGACCGAAAATGACTACATTGCGATATATTTACATAATACAGTGTTGCTCAGCCACAGGTTTGATCTTAGCTATCTGCAAGGGCACTGGTGAATCTTAATAAGAGTGTTCGACAGGAAGCAAATCACAGACTACATATAATCCCTTTTTCAGATAAAAGAGGAAAAAGCAAACCTGAAAAACATATTGTTTACAGACATATACAAAGTAGCAAAAGCTGGATTTACCAGACCTATATACTTTCGGCCCCCAATAGTTTGAAAATGTAAAAATTGATGATGCATGGGACACAAAAAGATGTCTAAAATTTTACCCCCCAAAATGCGATCATAGAAAAGCAAACAAGGGAATAGCAAAGCTAAAACTCAATAGTCCTGCCGGGGATTTAACTCAGTGGTTCCTCCGCCTGCCTCGCAAGCACAAGGTCCTGAGTTTGATCCCTGGTACCAAAAAAACCCCAAAACACTCCATAGTCCTTACTCCGAGAAGGATGGCAGAGGGATGGGAAGGGAAGGGGGCCACTGGGTGGCTCCGGCATGTCAGTGTCATTCTCAGTACTGTGGTGGGCGGGTGCTTGGTGCTCATCTCATTAACATGCCTCGTGTATGTCATGTGAGTAGCATATTACATCGTAAAACAAAAACTGTTTAGAAGTTCTCACTGGTGACAACAAGTTCTCCAAAGACCAGCTCTTACTTCGCTGACATAACACCGTTTCTCACTTTGGAAGATGTGAAGGCCATTCAAGAGACAGCACAGCTGGCTTGGGGTTTGCGGTGTGGATTTCCCTGGATAATTTAGGTCCATGTCGTCTTCCTTTCCTAGGATGAATCTGAATTTAGAGACAAACTCACCCCGATCACTATATTTATGGAGTACCAGTTGGATTATAGGACGGCGGCCGATGCCACAGGCCTGCAGCCCATCCTCAACCAGTTCACGCCTGCCAACGTCAGCCGCCAGGTACCGCACTGCCGAGGCAGGAGGGTTTCTGGCTTTGGCTTTTTTTGAGATGGGGGCTTGCTATGCAGTTCAGGCTGACCTTGAACTCAGTATGTACCTGATGCTGGCCTCAAACTTGTGGTGGTCCTCTTGCCTCAGCCTCCCAAGTGCTGACATTATAGATGTGCACCACCACGCCAGGGTGCTAGCTTTGGCTTTTTGAAGGTCTCACAGCTCATGCCTCTAGCCATCATAAAGGCTTGCTTTCCTAAAGTCGGGAGATGTTTGGTCAGAGAAGTTAGAAGGGGAAGAATCTGAATTTTTAAGGCAGAGATACTTAAACCCAGTAGGAACTTAGTGCAGACAGAGAAAGACAGTTGTAGTTCATGTATGTAAAACAGTGCAAGAAAAAAATGCCAGTTTATTTACACAGTGTTTTAGTATTTTGCTAACCATCTCTGATACTTCTGTTATCTTTTTCTTTTTTTGGTGTTTTCAGAGCTAGGTGGTCCAGGCTGGCCTTGAACTCACGATCAGCCTGTGATGGGCTCCTGAATGCTAATACTAGTGTTATCTTTGATGCACATTTTCACTGTTTAAAAGAAGTGATATATATTCACATGTACACAGAGAGTACATAAGTAGCTCTTTTCAGCTGTGCTCCTAGTACACACCTATAATGCCAGCACTGGGGAGGCCGAGGCAGGAGAATCACCATGTTGAGGCCACACAACCGAGTGAGACTCTGGCTTCCTTCATGGGTCCCTCCTTTCCTAGGTCATACCACAGACTCTCCTGTTGTACTCTGTCTGCAGATTACCAGTGCCCAACAGAAATACAGTATACTGCAAGCCACATTTAAAAACTTTAAGTTTGCTGGTTAGTGATGCTTTTTAAAATAGAAAGAAAACAGGTGAGGTTAATTTGAATAAGTTATCTGCATTAGTTCACCAGGGCTACCTTAACAAAGTACCGTAGACCCAGTGGTTCAAATAACAGGAATTGATTTTCTCAGACTTCTGGAGGCTGGGAGTCCACAGTTAGGCTGTGAGCAGAATTGGTTTCTCTGAGGCCTCTATCCTGGGCTGGCAGGTGCACCCCTTCATGTTCACTTGGTCTTCCTGCCTGCGTGTGTCTCTCTGGACTCCTGTCTTATGAAGCACAGGGCAGCCATGCTGGATGACAGCCAAGCTTGACCTCACTTATTCAGCGCTCTAGAGACTTAGCTGCAAGCACAGCCCGATTCTGAGCTACTGGAGGACAGGACTTCAAGATAGGAATTTGGGGCACACATAATTCAGCCCATGACAGTATCCAGAACATCATCATTTCAACACATAATCAACTTTAAAATTATCAATGAAGTATTTTGCATTCCATTTTTTATAATCTCCCAAATCCCAAGTGTATTATACACTTAGAGCATATATAAATTCAGATGCTAAGTTTTTTTGGAAATTTTGTTGTATTTAGAATTCATATAACTTACAGTTGAAAAAGTAGATGTATACAATTAATTTGTTTTAAACATGCTAGAAGTTTTTTGGTAGTGGATTCAAATACTCATTTTAAAATTTAAATTAATTAAAACTAAATACAATGTAAAAATCAATACCCCCATCACACTTGGCACATTGCCAGTGCTCAGAAGCCACATGTGGCTACCTAGTGGCAATTCTGTTGGACAGAGCCAGTTTACCGTTTCATCCTGCAGAGTTACAGACTGAATACTGCTCTCTGCAGCATGAATATTTCCCTCCATTTTTTTTTTTTTGGTACCGGGTATCAAACTTGGCTCCTTTCGCTTGAGCAGCAGGCAATGGAACCACTGAGCTAAATCCTGGCCCTTCCCTCCATTTTTGAAGTTCGACTATATGTAGAGTTGGTACTCCATGCAAGACATGAAGTGTGGACGTGCAGAGACTTGTTTCTGTAGGCATGGAAGATGCCGCTTTGTGGAGCATCTCTCCTCAGAGCACACGTTCCAATACTGCAGTTGCTCCAATGGCAATTAAGTCCCTTTTCTTCCCTGTAAAGTGGTAATTGGCCAAGTATCCCTCTACTGCTGTTTCATTAGTTATTTATGCAAATTTCAGATGCATACCACGTCACTATTTCATTGATTATATGCAAAATCCACTCCTTATTGCTGAACTGAGCAGTGATTTGTAACTAGCATGACAAAGAATCATCATAAATTTTTCTAATGGTTGTGATCTTTTCTTTTTCCCTGAAGCTTACAGCAACTGCTTATGTCTAGGTGATTGAATTAATTCACATAGATTTTCAGTTTTCATCCTAATTAAGATGGCAGTTCAGATCCCTGTCATATAATGCTATTCTAAGTCCCTTGTGACTTAGAAGCATATAATCATCGTCATTTTTCAAGAATTCCTTTCATTATTCTTTCCCCCTCAAAGTCCTTTCAACTCTACTTTTAATCTGCCTCGCACTCTTTTTATCAGGGTCTGAAGCCCTTTGGATGCCAGGAGACAAACTAAGACTGGCTTCACCTTTATTTCTCCTTTTCTCAATTTTTGTATTTTCTCTTTCACACCTTCTGCTTCCCTTTTTCCTTCCTCCTCCCTCCCTCCCTCCTTACTTTCCTGCCTTTTCTCCCCCCGCCCCCAGGTTTTTCCATACTGCTCCAGCTGGTTCAGTCTCCCGGCAAGATCCAGGGAAGAAATAGTTCAGGTTTGGCTTTGCTCACCTGTCTCGACCATTTTAGTGCTTGAGGTTCTTTTCCTTTTCTTGCTTCCTGAATGGCCATGCACATGCTGGGCTCATTTTGACTGCGTCTTTCCCCTTTGGTCTTCCTCTCTGTATTGCCACAGTCAGTCTACATATCCTCACTCTCTGTCCTCCACACCCATATTTTTGTGAGAAATTCTGGAAGGAAGCTTATTTTTCCCAAGCTCACACAGCTTA
>NW_004624899.1:3226158-3253153 GCF_000247695.1 Heterocephalus glaber | reverse complement strand
TTTCTTTCTCTTTTCTAATGGCTGTGGCTAATGTTTCCAGAACAATATTGAACAGGAGTGGTGATAGTGGGCTTGACTTACTTTCTTGTCTACCCTAAACCGTGCTCCAAAATATTAACAGCTGATTTGAGAAGAAACTAAAAAGTTCTAAGTAATTGTATCCTGTGACTCTTGTTCCTTCCCATTGTTGACTGGCTATGCTGGCCTGTTTATAATCAGTGCCAGTGGTCTCTTTTGCCTTCAGGAATACAAGCAAGGTGATGAATGTACATGAATCATTGCATATGTTTATTTACGTACACACACATAATATAATAATGTACATCACCTATACAAGTTAATTGCTACTTTTACATTTTACAAAATGAAATGTTTTTTGTAGGCTCATATTCTACTTGACTGTGGTGAAGACAATATCTGTAAACCCAAGCTGGAGGTTTCTGTAGATAGGTAAGTTTTACTCCAAACGATTTATATTATCATACAAAATTTAAATGGAAGAGCACCTTTTCCTAATGAAAGCATTAATATTTTAATGAGCATTAGTTATAGTGTTTTCACTAGTTGCGCTGCCTGACAGTTTTAGAACTATTCAGCTTTCAAGTAGTGTCACAAAGTAACATTGTATCATCTGAAAGATACATTTCATTGTAGACATACTCTTAACTCAAGGGATGTCCTTGCCATTTTATATGACATACGTTGGGAGGTTTATTGTGAAAATTTATGACAAGTAATTCAGCTGTTAGAAAAATTATCAGGGAATTAAAAAGTGCATAGAGATATAAAATTGCTACAGGAATATGAATAGTGGTGGCTTACTAATGGCCCCGGTGTTTTCTCTGTGGAAAGTAGAGTGAGATTTGCAGCAGCGCGCTATTTTCTGGTTTGCACTGAGGCGCGAAGAGGCTTTTCACACGCATCCTGGGACCACCGGGCGAGTCCGGCTGTCTCTGCCTTCACCCGCCCTTCGCTCCTCAGGCAGCCTTCGCTCACTGTCTGGATTTGTCTTCACTTCCAGTGATCAAAGGAAGATCTATATTGGGGACGACAACCCTCTGACATTGATCGTGAAGGCACAGAATCAAGGAGAAGGCGCCTACGAAGCCGAGCTCCTGGTGTCGCTGCCCCCGCAGGCCGACTTCATCGGGGTCGTGCGCAACAGCGAGGTGAGAAGTGGGAGTCTGCGCGCCTGCGCAGTCTGAGTAGCGGTGTGGAGCCGCTCCCCTGCTCAGCGAGCGTAAGCTTAGCTGGTCCTCCTGGGGCTAAGTGCGCAGACAGAAGCGTGCCTGTCGCACATGCTGCCTTTAAAGCCTAATCGCTAGCGTGATGCATTGATAGAGCGTTTTTAGAACAGCTAGCAGAGCGCCTGAAAATGAGGTCAGAGAGATAAAGCACCTAAGCCAGCCCATCACAGTGTTTGTGGGGCGCGCGCTGTGGCTGTGCGTCCGCGTCCCGTAGGGATCTTTCAGAAACATGTGCACCTGTGGATGAGGCCATTAACGCAGTTCTGGCTTCTCTCTTGCTGTTTGCTCAAATACATTTATTTGCTTCATAAAGAAACGTAAATAACTGCTTGATACTGTGTAGGAACTATGTTACAGTGGTCTCTGCTTTTCTGCCTGCTAATGTCCTTTTATATCCTTTTTCTTTGTCCCGCAAAGGCTTTAGCAAGACTCTCTTGTGCATTTAAAACAGAAAACCAAACCCGCCAGGTGGTGTGTGACCTAGGAAACCCCATGAAGGCCGGAACCCAAGTAAGGCGTTTTCAATGAATTCATTTCCTCCACACACAAATAGAATACCATATTTTTCTCTGGGTTTATTCATAGTAATTTTAAAAAACACTTCAAAATAATGTCTTTAAATTGGTTTTCAGGGGCCGGGGATTTAGCTCAGTGGTTCCACTGCCTGCCTCGCAAGTACAAGGTCCCAAGTTCGATCCCTGGTACCAAAAGAAAAAAAAATAAAAATAAATTGGTTTTCATTTAGAGTTTAATAATTAGCAGAGTTCTGTTAGTTTTAACCAAAATACTAAAATAAGCAATAAACTGCTCTTTATGCAGCTTTCTATTTGGTAAGTGGATAAGAACGTGGGTTAAGAACTGAAATTTTTTTTTTTTTTTGGTACCAGGGATCGAACTCGGGGCCTTGTGCTTGCGCAGCAGGCGACGAAGAACTGAAATTTTAACTTTGGCATTTTAAACTGTTGCTTTAGCCAGGTGCAATGACATGCACCTGTAATCCAAGTTCCTGGGGAAGCTGAAGCAGGAGGATCTCCAACTTGAGGCCAACCTGGGCAATATAGTGAGAATGCCTTGTAAAAAAAAAAGTTAAATTGATGGTTAAATGGATCATCAGAGGCCACTCTGGCAAATACCAGGACTGTTATTCTTTGTTGAGATGGAATAGGGTTTCGTCTTAACTCGAAACCCTACAGAGGACGTTCCACACAGAAGGCAGAGCTGCATGGGGCTCCATCCGGGTTGTTGGTGAGGCCGGGAGCACGGGAACTTGGGGAGAAGCACCAAACATCTCTTCTCAAATCCTTTGAAAAGGAAGCAGAATACAGCTTGTCTTTTCCCGGTGTCTGGGGGAAAATTACAGAATGTGTTGTGTCGATTTTATCATAAATTAGTTTGATGCCAGATTGATATCGGTAATGTGAAGATCTGCATTACACAGGGCTCCCACGCTTCTTTACGTGTGATTTTCAGTAGAAGCATCTTGGGGGAGAGGGCCTGGCGGAAGTGCATTGCCTTCTTCCCTTGCACTCAAAGTGCCCTGACGGCGGGGCGCCGGGTCCTAACCTGTCATCTTCCAGGCTCCCAGGGTGCCATTGTCTGGTCTCCCTCACCTCCCGGGAGCCCACTTTCCTGTGTGCAGTGGGTGAGACGCATGGCTCTGGCTCTGGCGCACCTCACCCCCTCCTCGGCCAGGCTCTTCTCTTCCTGCAACCTGCCCAGTTCCCCTTCCCAGCCCCTTGGGACAGTTCGGTTCTTAACTTCCTCCTACTGACTCCCTGTGCCTAACTGTTACACTTTACCTGGATCAGTAAACATCTGCTTTTACATCTTTTAGAAAGGCAGTTGATATCCTAGGATGGCGTAATTATGATTAATAACTTGTTAAATAGGCTAGTTTTGGATTAGTGTAAGTATGTTAAATAAAAAAGATTGAATAGAAAATCAGATGTACCCTGGCATGGTGGCAAAATTGTGATCTCAGTATTTGGGAGGCTGAGGTAGGTTGCAAGTTCAAGGCCAGCCTGGGCTACGTGAATTCAAGGCCAGCCAGAAAGCTATAGAGAGAACCTGCATTTAAAAACCACACCCCAGGCCAGGCATTTAGCTCTGTGGTTTTGCCGCCTGCTGCGCAAGCGCAAGGACCCAAGTTCGATCCCTGGCACCAAAAAAAAAAAAAACACCCCAAAAATCAGATTTAATTATCCTCTTTGACTTTTATTATAAACTCAGAAAAACTGTTTTGTTTTTTTTTTTAGAAAAACTGTTTTTTATAAGTTTTTTTTAATTTGGGCATTGGATTGGAAATGTGCAATTTCCAATTTCAAGTTAGTGACTAACGTTTCCATCTTTTTCTTTTGCCTTCAGCTCTTAGCTGGCCTTCGTTTCAGTGTACACCAGCAATCAGAAATGGATACTTCTGTGAAATTTGATTTACAGATCCAAAGGTGTGCAAATAACTTATATTAGCTTATGTAACTATTGAGCAAACATTAATAATATGTAATGTATTTTAAATATTATGGAATAATAGAGATTCAGACTTCAGTTCTTGATTATAGGATTCATGAAAATCAATATTTATATTATGAGAATAACTTGTCAACTTTGAGTTCATAAAACAAAGTTAAAAATTAGGAAATAAGGGCTGGGGATTTAGCTCAGTGGCACTGTGCCTGCCTTGCAAGCACAAGGTCCCAAGTTCAGTCCCTGGAACCAAAAAAAAAGTTAGGAAATAAAATTCAGTCATCTTGGAATTTAATTCTAATTAAAAGAATTGTTTTATTTATAAGGCTTTTATACCTTTGTTGCTTTGAATTTGCTTATTTTTAGTTTTGCTGGGTTTGCCTGTGTATGATTTTGATGCTAATTGTGCTCAATTCAGTCCTGAATATATATATTTTTCTTTTTCAGCTCTAATCTTTTTGACCGAGTGAGCCCAGTTGTATCTTACAGAGTTGACCTTGCCGTTCTGGCCGCTGTTGAGATAAGAGGGTCAGTGTGGTTACTAGGTTGGGTGCTTTGTAACTGTGTTGCCTTTGAAAGGTTACTGAGGCCCTGCCTTCCTTTGGACAGTGACACTCCATGGTTAGTGGTGATTTTACGAGGGCACTGGGTCTAGAAATAAGCTCCTTGATGTGTTTCAAAGCTCCAAATGGTTATTTGGTGATCTCCTGAAAAGGAACCAGATATGGCATTAAGTCTCAAGATATAAGTTCATTGAACTTTTACACACATTGACTTACCAATTTACCTGTCTGCAATAATAGCAGTTTTTGTGTGTATGGTCATTCACTAGTTTTTTGCAGAAGATTTTTTAAGTAGATCTGATTTTACTCATTTGAATACAGGGTTCTTTTGAAAAGGAACTGACTGTATCATTCTGGTATTCATGATAGGCTTTCTTTGGTCATTGTTTAGAGTCTCAAGCCCTGATCATATCTTTCTTCCAATTCCAAATTGGGAGCACAAGGAGAACCCTGAGACTGAAGAAGATGTTGGGCCAGTTGTTCAGCACATCTATGAGGTCTGCAGCTCTCAGGTTTAGTGGGTTCTGATGGGAACAACAAAGAGAACAGCTAAGCTACGTTTCTGATGGGAACAACAAAGAGAACAGCTAAGCTACGTTTACAGAACAATTCTGTGTAATTTTTATGTAAACTCTGCATAGCTTAAGTATGTACCATCGATTTCATTGGAATTTTCCCCACTTAGGAGTTCATTTGTATTAGATCAGTAGCTTTGTGTTTAACAAAAGCAACTGATATAATTTGTTATTTAAAACCAATGAGTTCTACTTGAATAAAAGAAATGGGTAACTCAGAATTTTCTCATAGACATTTTGCAGGTCTGTCTGAAAATTGAAAATGCCTGTAGTAAACAATCAAAATTTTATTTCTACAGGGAAAAACATTTTAAATTATTCATCAATAACTCTTTAATATTTAATTCTTGTTTATTTTTTAATCCTCATACATATTACTCTAGTTTGAGAACAAAAATACTGAGCTTGATCTTTTTGCATAAGGCTGTCGTTAAAATTCAGAGTCTAACTGTAGAATTCTGCTGATATTCAAATCCTATTGTTTATATGATTTCTAAAGTTGAAGGAAAAGGGTGATAGAATAGATTCTTGCCCAAGGTATTTACAGTTTCTTTTCCTTATTAGCTGAGAAACAATGGCCCAAGTTCATTCAGCAAGGCAATGCTCAATCTTCAGTGGCCCTACAAATATAACAACAACACTCTGTTGTACATCCTTCATTATGACATTGATGGACCAATGAACTGCACTTCGGACGTGGAGATCAACCCTTTGAGAATTAAGGTAATGTGCTAAATGCAGCTCTTCATTATAATGTTGTTTTACTCCTGTCTTTCTAGACCTGTAAATTAACTAAACTGTTTGAATACACAGACTCTACAAAAAGGTTTTAGATCATAACCAGTACTCTAAGAATTGGGGTATCTGTAGAATGGGTCAGAATCAATTCTCTGAAGTCCTAATGAACTGTGTATTTGTGGAGTGTTTGGTAAGCGTCAGGAGAGTCTGAAAGGACACAGTTTGACGTTGGCTCCATTAAAGTTTGTAGTAGTGTGTAATATGACCTTAGGCTGTTGTGTGTTGGAATTTCTGTTTTTGGAATGAGGATGGACCATTTTACTTGGACTGTTGTCTTACATGACCTAGGAAAATGTCATTTGATAGAATTATATATATTTTGGATATGAACTCTCCATCCTAGTATGTATATTTGCATAAGAAACTGTTGCCCAGTATTATCTAAGGAAAGTTAAAACAATGACCTAGGGGCCGGGGATTTAGCTCAGTGGTTTCGCCGCCTGCTGTGCAAGCGCAAGGACCCAAGTTCGATCCCCGGCACCAAAAACAAAAAAACAAAAAAACAATGAGCTAAACATATATTCGTACTCACTACAGACATGCTGTGGAATCTCAGGCTTTCGTGTACGTTTTTGTCATCTTCCCTTAAGACTCTGCAATATGAGAAAGTCATGGCTCGGGAGAGCTCACTTTTTTGGGACAACTTAAGGAGTCTAATCTTTATTTTCTGTCCTTATCATTCACTGTATATTGAGTGATGAATTTTCTACCCCCTCAAATTGCATATGCCATTGGTTTATCGTATATAGGGGTTTGGGTGAAGGTACCAATGTAAAATGTCTTCCATCGTGACTTACCATGTGGTTTGCCACTGCAATCCAGATCTCATCTTTGCAAACAACTGAGAAGAATGACACAAGTGCTGGGCAAGGCGACCGGAGCCATCTCCTCACCAAGCGGGACCTCGTCCTGAGTGGGGGAGAAGTTCACACTTTGGTAAGTGCCTTTCCCAGGATGTGCGGTAGAAACATTCAAAATATGTGGCTGCAGGACTGATGCCAAAGAACTTCTCAAAAATAACAGCAGCTGTGCTGAAAAAGAACTACATTTATTTTTATACTGTTCAGTCATCCTGCCTTCCTTTTTTCTAGTCAAATTAGTGCCAGATTTTCAAACCATCTCTTCTATGGACTGCTGATAGAAATATTTTTATTCTTTTTTTATTTAAAATGTATAACTTTATTATCATTCACTAAACACACACATATACAAAAATTAAAATTATTCAAAGAAAAGCAATGGAAGGGGAAAAAATACTATAATAATATTCAAATATAATAGAAGTCAACCAAAGCAAAACTGAAGACTACTTAAACATTTTTCCACATAATTTAAAAAAACATCTCAAGCATTAACAAGACATCAGAAGATATGATTTGTTTTAGAAAGATTCTCAAAACTAATATTGAACAAAAGTTGTCTGGAGAAAAAATTCCAATTAACTAGTAGACTCCACATAGGCCAAATTTTTTTACATTTAAATTTCGATATAGTAATGTGACATGTGATGAAAATATAATCTGAGACATATGTTATTAGGCAATTTCATCGGTGTGTATCGCAAAGTACCACACAGAGTGCCAACTTCTAAGTGCAAACTGAGAAGGTATACGTCAATCATCTGTGATGGCCCCTTGATATTATCCACATACACAGTTAAACCCGGGATACATGAGGCTACCACTGGCATAGCAGCACACTGTTTTACAGTAAGCTCTTTTGTATAAGTAGAGTTATGCTCTAAAGGAAGAAAAGCACAGCATGTTATGATAAGTACCTAAAACAGTAACAGTCATCACACTATCGAGTACTGTGTACTGTGTACATAGCTATATGTGCTTCTTCTGGAAACATACCCTTCTCTCGTTTGATCTCAGTGACTCTTCCTTCTCAACCCACTGATGAGCTCCAGCCTAGTCTTGATCTACGTCTCTTCCTATAGTTTTATTTTTTTTTTGGTACCGGAGATCGAACTTGGGTCCTTGCCCTTGCACAGCAGGCAGCGAAACCACTGAGCTAAATCCCTGGCCCCATCTTCCTATAGTTTTAAACACAATCTATATATGTATTCTTTCCAGATTCCAGCCTGTAACTCTGATCTCTCCCCTTCCCCTCCTGCCACCCCTACCCCTTTGAACCTTTTCTTCGAATTTCAAATTATCAATTATTCATTTTAATCATTTTAATCCTTATTTACACTTTCAGTTTCTCAACACTAGAGAAACTCTTCGGTATTTGCACATGTGTGTCCTATTTCTTTCACTTAAGAGGATGGCCTCAATATGCATCCATTTAGCTAAAAATGACTAGTTTCTCATAATAGAAATATTTTATGTTCCAACTTGTTTTTTTTTCACTTCCTTTACCTGACCTCTTTCTGAACTGAGAAGCCCCTAGCAAAAACATATTAGAAGAATAATTAACATTATGATTAACTACTGTTGAGTCATACTAAGCAGTGACTTTATCCTCTAACTTTTTGGAAATTAGCAGATCTGCCACCTATCACTGAGGAGAGAGCCTGGTGTTGTGTTCATGTTAAGTAGAATCACGAGTTACTGTTTCACCTCCAAACTGTGTGCTCCCAACTGCTCATCCAGTTCAGCCACTCAGTGATGTTAGCTCTCAACCCATTCTCCACCTTCTGCCTCGAGCTTCTTAGTTTCCATTTTCTGACCTTTAACCTCAGATTGTCCCAGGGCTCAGGGCTCAGGGCTCAGGGCTCAGGGCTCAGGTATCTTCTCTGCTTCTCCTATGTCCCCTTTCTAGATCTGTGCTGTCTGGGATCAGGAATCCAGGCCTATCTCAGGGGTTCAGCAGCCACACAAGGCTGGAGGGCACCTGAGCGTGTGGTGTTGCCACCTCCGCATGGACAGTTTCCATCCTGGTAGAGTTCTCCGGGCGGTGCTGCACCACACGATCTGAATGAGTCTCATGGCTCTCAGTACTGTCTGGTGCAGAGGACTTCGGTGTTTATTTCCAGCCCGATCCTCTGCATGGAACTCCAGCCTCTTAACTGCCCACTGGAACTCCTCCCAAATAGGAAATTGCAAACTTAATTCTAAAGTGATACCTTGAGCTTTCCCAACTCTACTCTCTCCACAGTCATCTACATTCAGTAACTCTCAGCTCCGTTCTCTAGAACTTGCACCTTCCCTTTCTCTCAAATCCCACAGCCTACCTCTCAGCAAATCCTACCAGTATGGACTTTCCAAAATGCCCAAGACCTGACCCCTTCTCACCAGCTCTGCCAGTGTCACCTCACCTGGCCACCTCTTCTCTCACTGGACTTGCCAAGCCCCTCCTGTCACTGCCTTTCTCCGCGTGCAGTTCATTTACCATGCAGAAGCCACAGCAGTTCTTTGAATATAGGTCAAGTCACGTCATCTAACTAAAAACGTAGCCAGAGCGAACAGTTATCTCGAAGTCCAACCTGACCCAGGCCTTTCCTGCTTCTGTCTGCATCATCTCTCCTTTCTCATGGTGTTCCTCCCATTTCCCACTCTGCTTTTTATTGAGCAGACAGCCCCCGGCATGCTTGTGTCGCTAGGCTTTGAAAAGTGCCCCTCTGTCGCCTGGAGCACTCTGTGTCCCACTCTCTGTCCGTCTCTCCCTGTGGCTGGCTCCCCCACCTCCTTCTGGTGTCCATAAATGACAGATCATAGCAGAGGGCATCCCTGACCAACCCATGTGAAATAGCAACCACCTTCCACTCCACCTCCAAGCCCACTTTTTCTTTCTTTTTTTTTTTCTTGGTACCAGGGATCAAACTCGGGTCCCTCCGCTTGCAAGGCAGGAGGCGGAACCACTGAGCTAAATCCCCGGCCCTCCAAGCCCGCTTTTGATCCTGCATCCCCTAGCCTATAGGATTATTTATTTCAAAAATTAAGATAGGGGCTGGGGATTTAGCTCAGTGGTTCCGGCGCCTGCCTCAAAAGCACAAGGTCCCAGGTTCGATCCCCGGTACCAAAAAAAAAAAAAAAAAAAAAAAAAAAATTAAGATAAAAATTTACCATGCAATCATTTCCAAGTATATAATATAGTGGTTTTTAGTATCTTTACAAAACATTTCTATGATGCCAAAAAGAAATGCCATGCCTATTAAGAAGTTACTTCCCATTCTCTTCTCCTACCAGCCCCTGGTCACCACTGCTCTGCTTCTAGGCCCTACTGCTTTGCCTACTCTAGACATTGATACAATAGGTGTCCTGTGGCTTCTTTCACTTAGCATATCATCAAGATTCGTCCATGTTTTAGCATGTGTTAGTACTTGATTCATTTTTACAACTGGATAGTATTCCATCACGTGGACACACCACTCATCATTTTGGTGGAGATTCTTTTTGTCTCTTTTGAATAGTGTGCATGCCATTGTGGACATGCATGCAAAAGTTTCCTTGGGAATAAACCAAGCAGTGGGATTGCTGGGGTCATATGGAAACTCTGTGTTTAGTTTTTTAAGAACTGTTTTCCATGGGCCAGGGATTTAGCTCAGTGGTTCCGTTGCTTGCCTTGCAAGCACAAGGACCCAAGTTCGATCCCTGGTACCAAAAAAAAAGAACTGTTTTCCAAACAAGCAATGTAAGACAGTTGCAATTTCTCTACATCCTTTCCAATAATAGTTATTGTCTGCTTTTGTTTGTTTATAGTTATCCCAGTTCGTGTGAAGAGATATTTCATTGTGGATTTGATTTGTACCTATTAACTGCTGATGTTGAACATCTTTTCATTTGTTTATCTTCATTGGAGTTTCAAATTCTTTGCCCACTTTTAAATTGGGTTGTTTTTTATTGAGTTGTAAAAAGTTCTTATATAGTCTAGCTATTACTCTTATCAGATATATAATTGCATATATTTCTTTTCATTCTGTGTGACTTTTTTCATTTTTTTGATAGCATCTTTGATGCACAAAAGTTTTTAAATATTTGTTACTTAAACTTTTGTTGTTATATTTTTAAAAGAACGTCTTTTAAGCCAAGATCATGAAGCTTTACACTTAGGTTTTCCCGTTGTCTAATTTTGACACATAGCCCTTACATTTACAGCTTTGCTTCATTTTGAGTTTATTTTTGCCTGTGGTGTGAGGTAGGGGCCCAGATTCATTCTTTTTTTTTTTTTTTTTCCAGATTCATTCTTTTGCTTATGGTTACTTCATTTTCCTAACATCATTTGCTGAAAAAACTGTTTTCTCTCCCCCTTAAATTGTCTTGGCGCCCCGTTGAAAACAAATTAACAATAGATACAGTTTTATTTCAATTCTGTTTGGTAAAATTATTATTGATATATATTAGTTGTCCCAACTAATGAAATTCGCTGCATGCTTCCACACATGCATGCATCAGTCACATCCATCTGCCTTCCTTCCACTTCCCCCACCTGCCCCCATCCCTAATAATCTCTCTTCTGCTTTCAGGTCAACTTTTCCTTTTCCTGTCATTTCAATTTCGTTGTCCTGTAAGTGCATTCTTATGCCAGTACCGAAATTGTTTTTCATTACCACAGCTCAGTAGTAAGTTTTGAAATTGGAAAGTGTGAATCATGTTCTGGTTTTTCTTTTTCAAGAGTGTTTGGGCTATGTGGTTCCTTGCAGCTCACATGAATCTGAGGATCGGCTCATCCATTTCTTCAGAAGAGGTGGTTGGACTTGGGATAGTACTTTTGTTGAGTCTGACTACGAATTTGGGGAACGTTGCTGTCTTAACAATATTGCGTCTTTCCGTCAGTGAACACAGGCTTTCTATTTATTTAGGTCTTCTTTAATTTCTTTCAAAAGTACTTTGTAGTTTTCAGTATACTAGTTTTATACTTCCTTAGTGATATTATTTCTATGTATTTTTCTCTTTTTGATGCTGTTTTAAATAGATATTTAATTTCCTTTCTGAATTTTTAATTTCTAGTGATGAAACAAAAACTCATATCTGTATAGTGATGTTCCCCCCTTTTCGTGCTGGTTTATTAGTTCTTTATTAGTTCTAGTATGGATTATTTAGTGTTTTCAATATAGAGGACCCTGTCATCTGCAAAGACATAGCTTTTCTGTATCCCCTTATGATGTCGATGCTGCCTACTTGTACTGTCTAGAACCTTCTGTCAGCGTTGAGTGTCGGTGGCAGGGTGGGCACCTGCATCGTGTTTGGGATCTTAGGGGAAAAGTACCCAGTCTCACCCCATCTTGCATGGATCCCCCTTATGGCTCTGTCCCTCTTCCCACTTTGCGTCCTCTCCGTCAGTTGGTGCTGGACTGCACTTTGTCACGTGTGTGCGTGTGCCATGTTCAGTGTGACCAGTACAGAGAAGGTGATAAATGTTTGTTTCCTTTGACTGCCAACCTTCAGGTCACTGCTAAAATCCCTAAATGTGGTGGAGTCCCCAGCACACTATTTGATTTCTACAGGTTGGCATGGAATGTCAATTAAAACTTCACTCTACTGGGCCAGGGATTTAGCTCAGTGGTTCCAGCAAGGTCCTGAGTTCGATCTCCGGTGCCAAAAAAAAAAAAAAAATTCACTCTACTTACTTTTCTTTTCCACAGAGATGCAGTGGTCTGACTTTCGTATCTTACCGTAATCACCATGCTCTGGGTTTGCTTAAAGAATTTTGAGGTCCAGCTATAAAAATGAATCTTTTAATCTTACAGATTGTTCTTCTATACTAAGTCACATTAAAACCAACCCCTTTTTAACAAAAAGTGTAGACTTGATTGATGAGCCCTTTTAAGCATTATTCCTATAAGACCAAAGGACTGGGATCATCTCTCTTTGGTCTTCACAGAAAAAGAGTCAAATAACATGCCCCATACTCAAAGACAGCAGCGGCGGTAGAGCAAACTTTCCTTGTAAGTGTGCACTTTGCTCTTGCAGGGCTGTGGAGTCGCTCAGTGTTTGAGAATCGTCTGCCAGGTTGGGCGGCTGGACAGGGGGAAGAGTGCGATTCTCTACGTGAAGTCCCTGCTGTGGACTGAGACCTTCATGAATGTAAGTAGGCAGGCTTGGCGCTCAGCAAACAGCCATGTAAGAAGTAAGAAAGGCCTGGCAGCTGGGAAACCATCTCACTGTCCTTTCCACGCAGAAGGAAAACCAGAACCATTCCTACGCTCTGAAGTCTTCCGCTTCTTTCAGTGTCATAGAGTTCCCCTATAAGAACCTTCCCATTGAGGACATTTCTAACTCCACACTGGTAAGTCTAGGATTTAGGGAAGTGCAATAAATGCACTCTGTTGAATGCCTTAGATGATTGTATTTTGTTTAAAAAATGGCTGTTTAGCTCTTCCAATAATTTAAAAGAATAAAGTTATTTGATCGGATTATAACCTTGTGTAGTATTAGTTACTTTACTCCTCTCGTCTAGAATCATTAAAACTAGACCTTGTATTTTTAGCATCTTGACCTTACTAAATTATATTGGGGCTCTTTTAGGATTTTTCCTCCTCATAAAATTAGAAAGTTGGAAACTAACTGCAACAAGTAAAGACATTTTAGAGACGGGTGTATTGGCGCACACTTGTAATCCCAGTACTTGGGGGACAGAGGCAGGAGGATTGCCACAAGTTCGAGGCCAGCGTGGCCTACACAGTGAGTTCAGGCCAGTCTGAACTACATAATGAGACCCCATCTCAAAAAACAAAACAAACAAAAACAAGTGAAGGCATTTTGAAAATTTTCAAGGGTTGAAAATGGAATTAGCCATCCTAAATTGGACTGGATTATTTAAAAGTCTTTTCAGATGCAAGCAGACCTTATCCTTGGTTGGGAGTTTCATGTGTGTCAGTCCATGCTGCGATACCAGTATGTAATCACCGAATAGTCACACGGGAAAAATACAGTGTGAATACCAGTAGAATAAACTTTAATAGGCACTCAAGTATTTAAGCCAGCAAATTATTTTTAAAACTAAACACTTTCCCCCCAACAGGTTACCACCAATATCACCTGGGGGATCCAGCCCACACCCATGCCTGTTCCCGTGTGGGTGATCATTTTAGCAGTTCTCGCGGGACTGCTGCTGCTGGCTGTGTTGGTGTTCGTAATGTACAGAGTAAGTGATGGGCAGAGAAAGAGGGCAGAGGAGAGAGGGGGTGGAATAAAAGAAAAGGGGAGAAGGTGGCAAAGAAGAATGGAAAGAAACAAGGAAGGAGGAAAAGGACCTATTGCGGGCTATGGTAAGACTTTATTATTTGAAGGATGAGAAATTATACCAAGTGCCAGTTAAGTTTTCTTGGTGATAATGTAGTCCCTCAAAAAACATTATTATATCTTCTACTGATGTGAAAATAAGACTGGCATTTTTGCTTCAACTTACAGATGGGCTTTTTTAAACGTGTCCGGCCACCTCAAGAAGAACAAGAAAGGGAACAGCTTCAGCCTCAAGAAAATGGTGAAGGAAACTCAGAAACCTAACCATGACTTTTAAGTTATGCTACATCTCGATTCATCAGGATTAACAACTTGATTATAAATTTAAAATTTCTTCATGAGGAATAAGATTCCAGACGGGACTGCTGATGATACCCAGTGGCCTCAGTTTAACCACAAAATTGAGAGCAATGTCTGTCAACCTTCTTTTTATAAATAAGTTCAGACATACATGTAATATGTATACACTGACTTCTATTTTTAGAGATTTAAATAATGAAATTTTAAGCAATGATTCTCATTCACAACATAAACCAGGGAGTGCCTAGTTACTACTTGATATAAAACAGTGCTTCCTTCAATTACTGCTTCTGAGCTAGCGTGTGGCTTTTCACTGTTTGTTGTTGTAGTTTGAAAGCAGTCCACCCCTGTACCTTAGCCCAGTCAGTTGTTGTACAGGGCCTCAGTGCTGATACACATTACACTACAGTTCACTTTTCAAGCTACTAAAGACTTTATAACTGTGTGAAATTGGGTTTTAGTACCATGTATAGGTAGAAGTTTTTAAAAACTGTGCTACCATCAAAATTCCTCCCTGGAGGATGGAGGTTTATTTCAGGGGCTGAGCACTTACTCAGCATGGCCACAGCCTGAGTTCAGCCCCCAGCACTGGGAAAAATGATTTCTTTCCCATAATAGCCACGGTACAATATTTGAATATGAAAAACTGGGTACATGGTATTAAATTTTTATTTATATTTAATCTGCAATCTGTTTTATGACACTTGTATAATTTAAGTTCTCCATCATCGTTTAAACCATCTTATATTAAAAATTAATTCTATAATCAAAAATGGCTTTTCCTGTGTAGTAGTTTAATTTCAGCTAAATATGTTTAAAGCTATATGGAGTTGGAAATTGTTTCCAAACTACTTCTAGTCCATTGTTTTCGTCTGGTTATTTACAATTCAAAAAAGGAAGCATTTTAATTAAAAATTTGTGCTTGTAGTTCTTTGATATAATTGATTTTAATAGTATTTTCTTACATTAGAGCAGAGATTTAGTTGGTATTACTTTATTTTCCTCTTGCATCTGTATTTTTTCTTATACTTCTGAAACTTACTGAGAACAGGTTGAGATCATTTTTGTAACATACGGGAGCTTGGGGCCCCACTCTCGCTGCATGGAAGGTACTGGGGGTCTGAGTTATGCGGAAGCTCCCTGGTTTCCTTCTAGCCCTAGCACGATGCCACTCACGTGGCTGGTACCTCAGTTTAAGCAAAGTAACATGCAAAACCAGTCTCAGCTATCAGAGTAAATGCAAAAAGTTATTCTTACAGGCAGTTCAACTTACTGAAAACCTTTTAAAGCTTTCTTAGGTTTTTAACATAAATTACTTCTCTAGGGTTTTTAATAAAGCATAGGTGGCAAGTCATAGTTTTATATGCATGGAATATGTGATTTATTCGCAGTTCTCAAGGTCTAGGAATGACTATCAATTATGCCTACTTTTGTCCAATTGCATCATGTTGTGCACAAGAAATTGAGAGTTTTATAGCTTTTTAACTGCCATCCTCATTAGGCAATGATAAATATTTCCCTTAAATAATTTGACTATTTTTCTATGTTTTGAAAATAATTGACATTTATCTTGTGCTATAATTCCATGTACAAGGGGCTGAGCTAATCTGGAGAATATTGTCATAAAATAGAAGCGCATTTACACATCTGAGTTGCATAAATTAGAACATAGAAAGACCCTATATTTAGCTTTAGTGAATTTTAAAATTAATGGATTTCAGAGTGTAGAATTTATTAGTAGCTTGAAAGATCTTAATCATACGCAATAAGTATTTTTATCATCAATAAATTTAAATTCTTTTAAGAAAAATATATTTTTATCTTAGGGCCACCAGACAGTCACTAAATGGGTCTATGGCAAGTTTTACCTTATCTGTTTTCCTTTGTAATAGCTTTATTCCTGAAAATATCCATCAGATGGAAATTCACTCTTGGACAAAAGTGTCAATATTTCGTTTTGCACTGTGTATTACTTTTATGGCCTGTGTACCAAGGAATAACCTATTGAGATTGAAATATGTTATAATTGGCAATTAACAAGATGTTTTAAATTGCCTTTATAAAGGATAGTTTTAAGTAATGGTAGAGATTTTCCTTTCAAAATATGAAAATATTTCTCTCAATAAATATATAGAGTATAACTTGAAACTCTACTCTCTGAGGAAAATGCTGAGGTTCTTTTTACCTTAAAGTAATGTATAAATATCTTTGACTAAATATCAAAAAATAGTTTTATGAAATCTATTTTAATTGCTCAACATTTTCAAATCGTACTGTACTTGTGATTTATTGAGATTAATATTTGAAGTATAAAATTCTCATAATTCAGTTTTATAAAAATGAGTGAGCTAATGCCTATTAAAAGCATTTGAGATAAGTGAGAAATTCTGATACTAACACTGATTTCTTATAGAAGTATTTATTTCAGAATTGATATTTTGGGAAACATTTGTGTGAGGATCATTTTTCTTCTCTTTATTTTCTCTTATGATTAATTGTCATCTTAATTCTGATTAAAAGTTCTTAGTGATTCTGAAAAGCAAAGCAAAGCAATTTTTCCAAATAACATTGCCATAGTGCTGTTATGAAATTACTTATTCATAGTTAATTCTCATGAATGCAATCCTTTATATTTATATAAGGAGAAATTTCAAATGCTAGTGAAAGAGACTTTACTGGCTTCTTTACAAGAGTGTGAAAGATTTTTGACAGTAAATCATGACCCTAAGGGAGAGTTAGGTGGCAAAAATGTAGTATATAATGGATTGGCTGGTTTTTGTAAGCAAACAGAATGTGTAAATCAATACATATTCCTGTGTTGCAGAATATATTGATGAGCCTGTTGGAGATGGGTGAGGCATTCTTGGGAGTACCTGTGTGTGGCTATTACCTATTAGTGTCACCTTGATTGTACTTATGGATAGCTTATCTATGTAGTTATTTGATAACTAAAAAAAAAACCCCAAATTGTTTTTGGGATCCAAAAAGGTAAATAAAATTACTAAATACTCAGTGCTTTGAAAAATGTCCCTTTTAACTTGTTGCATGGCTAATTTGTATAATGAACCTGTGAATGGGCAGCATACATTGTGTACTTGCATTTGTTTGTAATTTCTGTTACATAATGACTTTCTTGGGACAGGTACTGAATCTTTTATTTTTGTTGTCTTTGTTCTCCAGTGCAATATAACAATCTAACAAAAACCTAGATAATATCAAAGTCATCATTAATTCAGTAAACCTATTCTAAACTGAGATTTATTAGTATTTTTGATAGCAGGAAAGAGTGATTCTGCTGTGGATATACAAGTGCAGTTATTTACCCCTAAATGGTCCATTCTGCATTCTATTTCAGGCTGGACATGAACTATGCCTTACCAGCTTTGAAACACTTTCAAATATCTAAAGACAAGTTGGAAGCTGTGTATGTCAAATTAATTTGCTACCTAGGTAACAGAGGGAGCAATTATCTTTGTTTAGCTTCTCTTGTGGTCACCCACATTGGGTGGGACATCAAATGAGTCTGTTCTCCAATCTGCCATTTGCTAACTTGGATTAAGTTAGTGAAAGCTGCTCCGGGGCTCTGCTTGGTTTCCGATGTGTAACTTGTGACTGTACAATAAATTTGAGCAAATGGTGTCACCTCTGTGCATGGACTTTATCATTTCGTTCTGTTGTGTTTTGCATTGATTGTTAATCACATAAACCAGCAACTGTGCACCAAATGTGTGACCCTCAGTGCAGTGACATACCTCTCTACAAGTTAAAAGCATCAGTCATTTGAAGAAAGAAAGAAAGAAAGAAAGAAAGAAAAAAAAAAAAAGGGAAGGGAACCTAATGTTAAAATACCTGCCAAGGGCTGGGGATTTAGCTCAGTGGTTCCAACGCCTGCCTCGCAAGCACAAGGCCCCAAGTTTGATCCCCAGTACCAAAAAAAAAAAACCACATAAAATACCTGCCGAGAAAAGTAAATATGTATTTGCTTGAAATCTCAGAATCGTTTGATTTTTAAACAATTATTTCTTTTATCACACTAATCTTTGTATTTTCACCTTGTTAGATTACTTTTAAAATAACATGTTTTGTGTTTCATGACTTTTTACACATCTGCAGTTCTAGAAGTTGAATATTCCTAATCCAGAAACCCCAGTGCTCCAAAATCTAGAGCCTTCTGAGCAGGATGTCAGCTTTACTGAACCAAAGAGGTTTACGCAGATATTCCAAAAGCTGAAAAACTCAAAGTCTGAACCACATCTGATCCCAGGCCTTTCAGATAACGGAAATTCAACCTGTATTAAAAGTTCTATGTGGGCCAGGGATTTAGCTCAGTGGTTCCACCACTGCCTTCCAATCACAAGGATCAGAGTTTGATCCCTGGTACCAAAAAAAAAATAAAAGTTCTATGTAAATGTTTGAGGAGAGAAACGTGTTAAACCTGATTTAAACACATTATTGTCAAAACATCACGTTACCCCTGAAAGATGCAGTTTTTACATTTATGTTCCAGTAGTCACATACGGTTAGTGATACAAAATGGCAAAAAATGCTATAGACTTCATAGTTTATTAAAATGAATTCATAGATAAAATATTTGTTCAAAGAAAGCGTTTCATTACTTTACAAATAGATTGGTTAATTACAGTGTTATTTTGAATAAGATATTAGATTGTCTTTCTGTTTGTTTTACCCAACAAAAGCTCTTATAGGAGATCATTTTGTTGAAAAGTATTTTATTTTATTCCAAATACAACTTAAAATTGATGATGTGATATAAGAACAAATATTATATATACCTATTTTTGAAGTACATTTTCTTTCTTTCTTTTTTTTTTTTTTTTTGGTACCAGAGATTGAACTCAGCACCTTGTGCTTATTTTCTTCAAAATGCAGTCATTATCCATTGGTCTTTTGAGGGTTTTGTTTATGCACTGTGCCTCTCTACCACACTCTGTAGGTTTACCAGCCCTTGCTGCTACTTTAAAACAACTACTTTGCTGTGGAACACTTAGGTACAAAGTAACAACTTTATGTTGCCTTTGATGACTATGCTTACTTTGCATGACAGAGTGGGCCCCTCAGAGAGAAAGCAACAGTCAATTTTTTCCAACTGCTGCATCTTTGTGTAATAGTAGTTGTTCTGTTAATTTTTTAATTGACTTTTTTGGTCATTTAAAAAAATGGAAGGAAAATATAAAAATAAGTGTAGTGACAAGAACAGATTGGAGGGCCAGGGATTTAGCTCAGTGGTTTCGCAGCCTGCTGCCCAAGCGCAAGGATGCGAGTTTGATCCCTGGTACCAAAGAAAACAACAACAACAACAACAACAAAAAAGGAACAGTGGTCAGGACAGGGGAAGAGGGAAACTGCACATCGAATTAAATGCAATCTTGGGACTGAGGACAGGGTCGCATTTGTAAAAGAGCATGAGAGGACTGGAAAGGCAGCTTCTCAATGCCATCAACAGTCTATTTTCTGAACTCCTTTTATTTCAGTAGAAATCAGTGACACCATGTTGTTACTTCCGTGCAATTTCTCGCACATCTCAACACTGCTTAATCTTTTTCTCTGTGCATCTCATTTATAAAAATAGGCATTTTGGCCAGGGATTTAGCTCAATCGTGCTGCCGCTTGCCTCACAAGCACAAGGTCCTGAGTTCCATCCCCAGTACCAGAAGGAAAAAAAAGGCATTTTGTTGTATGATAAACAATTCACTTAACTCCCTTCTCCAACAAACTTGTATTTTAACATTTTCATACAGCTTCTTTAAATTTAACACATTGTTTCTAACGACTCTAATGTTCTCCAGAAGTCAAATCTCTCTGTCCAATGGGGCACTGCCTGTCCTCTTTCTGGTGCCCTCCCTGGTGCATGGAGGTGGCCCACTGCTGGCCAGAGGTTCCCTTCTCATGCGTCTGTGATTGGCCTCCATGTCCAGAGGTGTTGCTTAGGCCCTGTCCTTTACTGTCGCTTTTACACCAGCCAGGCCTGTAACTGTCCTCACCTATCCTTAGTTGGTGAAGAAATCAGAATACTTTCCACAGTGATGCACAAGGCCTCCACAGGAAAACAGAAGTGACCAGTGTTGATAAATGGATACAGCTAGAGCTTGGACTTGCTTCATCAATGCCATTAGCAAATAAAACTTCTTGCCACAAACAATGTGTGGTTTGGGGCTCCTCTTCTTTTTTTAAGGAGCCCCCAAATATATAAACATTCCATTTCTGAATTTAAAATGTAGTATCTTTTATTATTCCACACCTTTTAGAAGTTTTAAACACTGTTACAGTAGCAGCATTTCCTAGTTCTTTAATTTTGCTATTTCCCCCCCCAATTATGAAAATAGCTAATCAGTCAGATCCAGTGGCCCAAAATTTGCCATTTGCTTAGATTCCAATTTGTTCTTTTTTTTTTTTTTTTGGTACCGGGGATTGAACAAGGCAGGCGCTGGAACCACTGAGCTAAATCCCCGGCCCTGACCACTATTCTTGACATTTGGGTTCTAATTAAGTGTAAAATGTATAGTACCTACACAGGGTAAGGATGCAGGTGCTATCAATATGAAAACTATAAAATGGGTAGAGACTTTTCTGTCCAGGCTGAATTAGCTAGTTGTTCTTTAGGATCACATGATGTAAAATATAGTGGACCCTCAAGTTAAGACCGGCCTGACATATGAACAATTAGGTTAATTAGGTTAATGGAAGATTCATCTGCCTCTTGTTATCTATAGGGTATACCCAGACAAACATCCATATCTCATGTGTATTGACTTACAACCAACCTGAGTTGCAACCAGCCCTCAGGAACCCATAGGGTTAGTAAGTCAGGGGTCCACTGTACATGAAATAATTTTAAAAGTGTTGCAATCACTTGGGTTCAAAAGTCTGCCCTATCACAAGCCTTACCTCTTAAGAAGTATTGATCTTAAAGGTTGTTAGGATTTTATGACAAAACACAAGAGAGAAGGCTATCAAAGCCTTGTAGTAGTAAGTGCTTACCAAATCCACGCCATTCAGTCTTGCCACCATCCTCTTTATTAGTTTGAGAATTATGAGCAGTGAACTTCTCTTTTCCCAGGTTAATTTAAAAACATTTCTGAAATTTACAATGGTGATAAATCATGAATAAGCCAAGCCATTAATTAGAATTATTTCCAAGGAGGCTTGGAATAACACAAAATTCAATCACCTATAGCCATGTTGGTAAGAAATAATAGAAAAGTTTATTTTTTGGAAAAAGAACTGAGCGGTTTTATATTTTGAGGGGCAAAAGCATTTTAAAAGGCCAAGTTGTTGATAGGAATGAAGGCGAAATTCCAGAGCAGACCCAGGACATTTTAGGCAGAAGGAAGAAGCAGCAGGATTAGCACCAAGAGACCGCATAGAACAGGCCCAAGGAACGATTTGGATTAGGAGCAGAGTCATAAATTGGCAACCAATGGCCTTCTGTGTTTTGTTTGGCCTACAAAGTATTTTAAAATACATAACCTGGCAACATTAATGAATTAGAGAAGTTTACTCAAAAGACCAAGATTGCAGCTTCTAAAAAACTGCAACTTCCGGAGGGCCCGTTCTTGCACGGATACAGACCTGGAGCTTAGTCTCGCTTGCTCTGAGACGGCCAGCAAGTTTTAGGTGACCACAAACCCCAGAGGGACTTCTAGGTCCTCACTGCTCATTTGCCTAATTTGCCTGACCACTCTAGGAAGTGGACGAAGCAGCTCTTCCTGAAATGATAAATGAGTCCATGTTAGCTTTCCATCCACAAAATACCTAAGACGATGAACTTAGAAAAGGGTTATTTGGAGTCCTGGTTTTAGAAGTTTCAGCCCATGATTGTCGCAGTTTCTTCCGGCCTGTGGTGAGGCAAAGGGAGTGACCCCGTGAACAGCAAACAAAAGAAAAAGGAGGAGGCAGGGCCCAGGGTTCCCTTCAGGGCCCTGAGCCCGGCCCCAAGGGAGGCCCCTGGAGACGAAGCCTTTAACATTTTTGTCCTTGCGGGACATTCAGCATCCAAGCTGTAGTGAGATGAGAATTACCTGATCCATCTGCTGCAGCCAACACTCTGGCCAGGTTTCATCCAAAATATCCTCTCTATTTGATCGTTTGCATGCAAGTGAGATCTGAAAACAAGGCATGTTGATCCCAGATACTCTAATACTTTAACATGATTGACTGCCCTGATTTGATAAAGAAAGATTATATAAATTTTGGGCCCAAGAGTAAAATCCTGGTCATTTAAATTTTAAAGGGGGTTTCAGATTCCAGTAGTGGCAGAATCCTTGGCTCAGGTGACAATGGTAAATTCTGAACACAGTGGGAGAACAAGACAGAAATCCTTTGAAGGCAGAAGGCAGGCACTTCCCCCTTGAGGCTGCTCCCCGCTGTGTGTATAGACTTTCTTGGAAAGATGGGGTGGCCTCCTAGGCTAGAAATCAAATCGAGGGGTGTGTCATAGGTACTTAATCGGTTAGACAAGAGGCCTGTCCCCTGATTTTTCCTATAATCCACCTCGAGTTTTTGACTTCTCTTTGATGTCTGAGTCGCATACTTAGCCTCCTGAAAAAAAACAAAACTTCCTGAGATATGATTTTGGACAGATTCTGTTTTTGTTTTCTCTACGGCAAATTTTCTTAATGGTGCATCTCTTAATTTTACCGTCTTCTGAAATTTGGATATATGGGGAATTTTCAAAATCCTTGCTTCTTGATTCCTTTTTGTTTTAAAACAGTTTTATTGTGTGATAATTCATATTTCACTCAAAGTACTCTTAAAGTTTATAATTCAAATTTTTTGTATATTTATGGCTATGCACAACTACTACTGGTCAAGTTTAGAACATTGTCATCCCCACAGAGATCCACACTCTGTCCATCATCTTCCTGTTTGTTTTTTTTTTTGTACCAGGGATTGAACTCAGGACCTTGCACTTTCGAGGCAGGTGGCAGAACCGCTGAGCTAAATCCCCGGTTGTCCATCATCTTCCTATCCAATCACTGCCACTTCTCAGTCCTGAACAGTCACTGATCTATTGTCAGTTTCCATACTTTTGCCTATTCTGGGTATTTAATATAAACAGAGTCATACAATACATGATCTTTTGCACCTGGCTTCTTCCTCTTAGTGAACATTTTCAGCATTTACCCAGGTTGCAGTCCACGTCGCACTTGTCCTACTTCTGTGGCTGAGGACTACTCCAGCGTCAGGAGAGTCCACGGTTTGTTTATCCATCGCTCTGCTGCTGGACAACTGTGTCATTTTGGCTTAGGCTGTTGTGAGTATTGCTGCTCTGGCCACGTGCGCACAAGCTTTTGTTTGAACACCTGTTTGCAGTTCTTTGAGGTGTACATGCAGAAGCAGAATTGTTAGGTCATTTGTTGATTCTGTTTTTCCCTTCTGAGGAACTGCCAGCTTTCAAAAGTGGATGTATCATTTTACATTTCAAACCACCAATGGACGAGGGCTCAGCTTTCGCAATATGCTCATCAATCAATGCTTGTCATTGTCTTTTATGACTTTTAATTCTCAGTTATCCTAGAGGATGTGAAGAGGCAAGGCATTATGCTTTTGACTTGCTTTTCCTCATAGCTGATAAAGCTTCCATCCCTGCATGTGCTTTTTGGCCACTTGTACTCCTCTGAAAAATGACTACTCAAAGCCTTTGCTCTTTTTAAAAAATTGGGTTAAGGGCTGGGGATTTAGCTCAGTGGTTCCGGTGCCTGCCTCAAAAGCTCAAGGACCTGAGTTCGATCCCTAGTACCAAAAAAAAAAAAAAAATTGGGTTGTATTTTTGTTGCTGAACTCTAAGAGTCCTTTTCTCTGGTTCCGGGATTCCAGGACCCTTTTCAGATATATGATTTATAAATACTTTCACCCATTGTGTGCCTTGTCTGTCTTTCTAGTTTTCTTTCTTGGGGAGACAGGGTCTTGTTGTGTAGTTTTAAGCTGGGCTTGAGTTCCTTGTGTAGCCCAAGCTGGCCTTGAACTCACAGCAGTCCTCCTCCTGCCTCAGCCTCCTGCGTACTAGGATTCCAGGTGTGAGCCACCACACCTGGCTCTGCTTTCTTTCTTTTTTGGTACCAGGAATCGAAGTTGGGTCCTTCTGCTTGCGAGGCAGGCTGTGGAACCACTGAGCTAAATCCCTGGCCCATTTTGTTCTTTTAATCTTTTTTTTTTTTTTGGTACCAGGGATTGAACTCGGGACCTTGTGCTTGCGAGGCAGGCAGCAGAACCACTGAGCTAAATCCCCGGCCCACTTTGTTCTTTTTATTCAAGATTGTTTTTGCAATCTAGAATCCCATGGAATTCCATATGAATTTTAGAATCAGATTGCAATTGTCACAGAGGAGTAACCTGGGATTCCAATAAGTACAGCGTGGATGATACAGACCAATTTAGGGAGTGCAGTCATTTTATCAATCTCAAATTTTCCAATCCATGGATATGGGATATTTTTCCATGAAATCTTTCTTCATGTTTATGAATAAGTTTTATAATTCCCAGAGTTTTGCACTCATTTTGTTAAATTTATTCTTTCTGATGCTATTGCAAATTGGTTTTCTTAGTTTAATTTTTGAATTGTTCACTGCAAGTATATGGAAATACAGTTGATTTTGTTATTCGAAAGGGGCCCACCTGTACAATCCAGGATGAAGTCTCCATGCTCAACCATATCTGCAAAATATTTCTTGTTACATGAGGTAATATATAATATAGATACTTTATGTACATATAAATACATACATGAAACAGAACAAATACATTCCACCTGCACAAAATAATAACTGGTGGTGGGCCGGGGATTTAGCTCAGTGGTTCTGCTGCCTGCCCTGCAAATGAAAGGACCAGAGTTCGATCCCCAGTACCAAAATAAATAAATAACTGGGGCCATTTACTGAAGAGTTCCTATGAGCAGAAACTCCAAGTATTTTACATGTTGCCTCATTTTGTTATCTTTTTCAGCTCTACTGTTTCTTGAATGATACAGATGAGGAAACTGAAGCCTAGGATCTTATGTAAGTCATCAGTGGATAATCATTGATTTTGGAGCCTTCCACTCTTTATCGATAATCCCATTCTTGAAGCTTGAGTGAGTAGTTGAACACTCGGGGTCAGGCATTACAGGAGGAGCTGGAGACACGGCAGGAGACACGCTGGCCCTGGCCTTGTGGAGCCTAAACTAGCAGGGACACAAGCAAGTAGATATGAGGGGGCTGGGAGGAAACCAGGCTGTATCATCAGCTCACCCAGCTCACGGCAGGGCATCAGAGCCCAAGGGTTTCAGGAAAAGGGTCCTGGGAAAGTAGTATCTAAACTACATCTTCAGCTTTACAGGAGGTTCCCAGGAAAAGGGGTAAGGGGTGAAGATTCAGGCAGAGGAAGTCACGAAAGCAAAGTCTGGGACAACTCGAGTTAAGTCTAGTGAAAGGGACGGAACGCTCCTGCAATCCGTGTGTTTATGTGAGAAATAAAGCAATGCGCCTAGCTCACGAGAGGGAAGACTGGACTTTACAGAAGAGCCCTGAGGCAGCACCAGTGGGTCCTAGGCAGGGACGAGCTGTATGTGTGCAGTAACCCACTCTGCGTTCTGATAGCTCTCACAGTATTCTTGTAAAACTGGAAAATTGCTAACATTAACGATGACACTGTATTGAGCATGAACATTTTCATGGATTATGCACCTGAAATTAACTTCTGGGATTAACTGACGTTTTCCATCTCTCTGTAACACACAGACTGACTTTACAGGACATGTAGTCAGCAGGATTCATCTTTGAGTTTTTACCTCCACAAGATGGTTTGTGTGTGTCCCAACAGCAGTAATGTTTTACCCAAAATTTGTCTTTTTGCCGGTTCTATAGGTTATAGGAAATGAATAAAATGAGTGTCAGAGAAAAATGATTGTTTCTATGAAAACAAATTGAATGATCTGGTACAGCAGTCTTCCATCACAAGCAAGCGGACAGAAATCCAAGCAACGATCCTTCCTCCTGACCCACAAGTCAGGTTTTGGAGCCATTCCCCTGTCCTCCTTTCTTCTCTGCAGGAGCACAGGTGGCTGGGAAGACAATGCTGCAGAAGAGCTGTGAAGACTCAGGGGGTCCGCAGTTCCTTGAGCCCCTCCGCCTCTAGTCCCCACAAGGCACTAAAGCTCATGGGCAAGCTGGCCAGGGGAACAGTGCACCGTGGAAGTGTGTGCTATTATTAGCTTTAAGGACCTGGTCCCCTATCTCCCTCTCAATTTAAAACTGCCCATCCTCCATTAAATCCCCTTTCCAAGTACATCGTGCTAGTACAGTGCACACATCTGGGCTTTACACACACGCACACACATGTACTTTTGAGATGACCCGGTTCTCCAATCGCTGAGATTCTTTATAGGCTACCTTCCCCAGTATGGCACACACCAGATAGTTTCTTTCAATTCTTTTCCATTCGTGACCGCCAGATTGGATATTTTGTTTATTCCTCCTCTCTAAAAGGTGGTGCGCGCTTAGAATACGGGGTTGTATTTTGCTTATTCCAATCACCCGAGTAAAGGGTGGCACATAGAAAGTGCCTAGTGTCCAGGAAGTTATGTATGTACAGATGAAAAGTGTAGGCAGGCTACAATTAGGAAAAATATACTTGTGCCTGTTTTATGATGCAACAAGGAATACCCACTCAGGCAGAAAAAGGAAATTTGTTCAAAATCTGAAAAGCCTCAATCTAAGTTCTAGTTAAGCAATGATGGCTGTGATGCAACACAACCTATTTGGTTGGATCTCTGGCTTTTGGATGCGTTGATGTCACCTCATTATATGAGTTGCGCGCGGTGGCACACGCCTGTGATCCCAGCACTTTGGAAGGCTGAGGCAGGAGCATCGCAAGTCTGAGGACGGCCTTGACAATTTTTTTTTATTATTATTATTTTTAGT
>NW_004624899.1:3197081-3225357 GCF_000247695.1 Heterocephalus glaber | reverse complement strand
CCCCGCCGCTCCCGGCGCCTCGCGCCGAGCCGGGTCTGCGCCCCAGGGCGAGGGTCGGGGCGGGTGGGCGCCGGCTGGACGGGGATGGACCAGTCTTCCGCCTTTCCTGCTACCCGAACGGTCTCGCAGGCCTGGGAACGACTGCGCACACGCGCGCACTCACCCGCATACTCACCTGCACTCACTAACACACGCGAGCACTCACGCGCGCACATTCACGCACACCCCGCCCGGGCCCTCTCCACTCCTTTCTCCCAGGCCCAGCCACTTCCCCTTCGACCCCGCAGCCCGTTCACCGCTTCTGCTGGCGGCTGGGTTTAAATTTGGCTCGGGAGGAGGAATCGGGATTCCTTGGTTCTTCCCCGCTCTCCCCGTACCCGGGAGCGGTTTCCGGCGGTTTGGGGCGGGGCCTCGGTACCGGGAGCCGGGGCTTGGTCGTGGGGAAGGGCAGAGGCGAGGGAGGCCCGGCCAGGCCGGCTCTGCACCGGGTGGGGTCCCGGGCTGGCGAGCCGCCCCACTCCCGGAGCCCCTTCTGCGTTTCGGGGCCGCTGCCTGGCTGCCTGCTTTTTGGGAGGAAAAAAGCGATCGATTTTCCAGGGCCTCCGACGAGGACACTATTTCTGCTTTAAGCCCCGCCCGTAACGCTGTGTGGGACGCGTCCCCGCTCACCCTGGGAGCAGACCCGCGCCAGCTGCGGTTCGCGACGCGGCTGCGGTGACTTCATTTCCTTCAGCCCGCGCTTGGAGCACGCGCCCCACACCCCCTTAAACCGATTAGGGTGCCCCGGCGTGGCCCCGGGTCCCGCGAGACGGGCAGGGTGCCTGCTCGCCCTGCCCAGCTCTGGACACTTGGAGGCGAGGGCAGCGGGCGTGGGTGGGCGCGGTAGCTGCTGGAAATTGCGGGGAGCCTGCGATCGAGTCCGCCCTGCGAGAGGGGATCTCACACATTAGCCAAGGAACAAATCTGGGCGCGTGTTGATGGGCCTTTTGGTTTGCATTCGTCTTTCCCGAACAGTCGTTAAGTGGGTTTTGACCACCACGACCTATGTGTGTTGTGATGAGAGTTGTGGGTGACTGCGTTGATCTGAAACCTTTATGCGTAGCAGGGAGATTAAAATAATTGCTTTCTGTTATTTGTGTGGAGTGTGCTGAAAAGGATGCTGACCGGTTCTCGGAACGCGCTGCGGTCTCTACACAGAACTGGTTTTCTTGTTCCAGACTTGGTCAGTACTGTCTGTCCTCCCACACAGCTAGTCGTCCAACAGCCATTTAGTAGGGTCATTTCAGCTCCGTCCTCCTGGGCTTCCGGTCCATCTCCCTCCTGATGGCTGCTCAGGTGCTGAACGAGGCCCAGAGGGCTGCATTCTTGGACGCCCTTCCCACCTTCAGCAGCTGTGACCCCAGCTCCCCGCCACCCTGGTCCCTGTGTCTTGGTTTCCAAGGGAACTCGGGAGCTCTTTCCTCTCCCGGGATTCCTCGGGCGCCTCAGTATCTCTGTACCCAAGAAGCCTCTCCCGATAGGTGTAACAGATGGCGACCTGCAAATTCTTCCGCCTCTGCCCTCACTTAGACTGCTCCCTGCCCTTTCTGTCCTCAGCGCGTCTTAACCCTCTGTCTCTTGCTAGCACAAAGCTCTAGGACTTGGTTTTGTTCACTTCGGTTTTTCTGTTGAGGAGCACTCTGTAGGTGTGGACACCGAGAATGAATGAGTGAAGCACCGTGCCAGGGATCAGTGAACGTTTTACCTGTGGACTGTTTGCTGTTAAACATCTTGGGAATTGAGCAGAAGGTGTATAAAGATAAAGAAGTGTTATGGAGAAAGATTCGAGTGTAGGTATAAAGTATGTAAATGTCGGATCTTTACTATTAGGTAGTTTCCATATTATCTTGTGCTATCTGCAGAGAGCTAATTGATAATGAAACTTGAGCCTACCTACTGGGCTTTGTCAGGAATGTCCTTTACCTCTTATGACCCAGGAGGGCATTAGTGTATTACACCTTCAAATAGCTGATGTAGAGTCTGAGTTTCTCCTTTGCCCGTGTCTGGTGCTTCTGGTTCTTGGGAAATGTCCTGAGAACATGGTAGGACTTTTCTTAGGAACAGTTTAGAAAACTAAGACACATTCAGGGCCTGGTTCAAGACTTAAGCATGCAGGTGTGTAGTAGAGAAATCGACCTGGGTTGTGCTCTGCGTCTAAAAGTTTATGTCTCAATATTGCTGAGAAATAAGAAATTGAGGTTCCAAATCCTTGAATATAAAACTTTTTAAAAATTGGAATTTAAAAAGAGTACGTATGGGCCAGGGATTTAGCTCAGTGGTTCTGCCACCTGCCTCCAAAGCTCAAGGACCTGAGTTCCATCCCCGGTACCAAAAAAAAAATATATATAAGAAGAGTATGTTTGCATTTCCTCATTGACTTACAAAAGCAGTGCTTTCCCAGATTAGGGAAAAGAGAGAGAGGCTGAGGTTAAAATCTGTCAGATGTGTTGTTTTCGCCAGTGGTTGCAGGAGCTCTAATTTCTCCATCTGTGGAGAAATCTACTAGGAAGGAATAGTTGGGGGCTGGAGAAGGATGACTTCCAGGGGCTGGTGGTCATCAAGACAGTCGTACCATATTCCCTCCTATGGTCCTTGACATGAGCTACAGTTAAGTCCTCCACGTGAAGCCCAGACACAGGTCCCCTGTGGGTCTTTAGAGACAACTTCTGCATGCAGAGAAAGTCTTGAGGAGGATATTTTATTTTTTTGTTTTGTTTTGGTTTTTTGGTACTGGGGATCAAACTTGGGAACTTGTGCTTGCGAGGCAGGTGCCAGAACCACTGAGCTAAATCTCTGGCCCTGAGCATATTTTATTTTTGTGGTATGAAAAACTTTCAGTGTATTTCAGGGATATATATATTTTTAAACTTGCTATTTTAGAAAATGCAGATGACCAAGAGATAGAGGGGGAGGGAAGGGAGTGGAAGGGGACAAAAAGAATTAAGTTGTGTTATGTACATGTGATCATTAGGTACTGCAAACATTTACTTTTTTCAGTCAAGGAATCTGAAAATCCATAGGAAAAGTGGGAGTGGAAACTGGCTGTTCTTTTTAAAAGTACTCATGTTCTACAGGCCATATTCCCAGAGTGGGTAATTATGATTTCTTTCTAGGATTTTCATAACCAAGGGGAGCTCTTTCTTGGTGTTGATTACAGGTTGGAAACAACACATGGCATTGTGTTGCATTTGAGCCTGGTTTGTTTTAGTGGTGGTTTTACAATGTTCTTAATGTGACTGAACAGACACTGTACCAAATATTTTTCTGAAATAAAACTCTTCCCCCAAGTATGTAAATATTGAACTTGACTCCCATTCAAAGTTCTGTCTTCCGAGGTTAGCTGCAGGATTGTTGTCATCATTTACTTGGCTCAGTTGTCATGATTCTTAATTTCTTTTTATCTAACCTGCTTTAGCTGGGAAAAGGATGCAACATTTTCTACCTGCAATTGGTAAAGGGTGTGCTTTCAAATAGTTACCTGGAAGATGCTAGCACTGTGAATCCTATTGTGTTTATGTGTGGTAGTGAAATACAAGCTTAAGTAAACAGCTTCTGTTTGCCTGGAGATGCCTTTTTAATTGGCCTCTGTGTGAGCATAATCCACATATTCAAGACATACCAGATTTCTGTGCCTTTTAAATTCTTTTTCTTTTATGATTGTCCCTATCATAACGGCTGGGCTCGTTCTTAAATACTTGTGGGTTAAAGCCGTGAATATAAAAGCTGACTCTCAGGCATAAAATGAGTGTGTAATTCCAGGTGCCATTTCAGGCAGGGCAGAGTGTCGAGGAAATAAATGGCCATCGCTTCCCATCATCACTAACTCGCCAGTTGTGCCAGGTGACCCAGCCACCTGCACAGTATAATGCGTCAGCAGTGTCAGAGTTCTCCACAGCAAGGTTCTGTGTCTCGCAGAAACATTACGATTTAAAATTAATTTCCATTGGGGCGGGGATTTGGCTCAGTGGTTCTGCCGCCTGCCTTGAAAGCGCAAGGTCCCAAGTTCAATCCCTGGTACCAAAAAAATAAATGAAGAAATAAATAAAAATAAAAAATAAAATTAATTTCCATTATAGATAATGTTTTAATTTCTATTTAATGTGTTTTTATTTTTCCTCAAGGAGGTTTTTATATCACAAACATTTAGGGAATAATTTGAAATTTAAATCAATAGTTGCAAGTATTATCAGTTATTGTACTTAGTTCAGTTTCATACTTGAAAGATACTATTGGTAAATTCATATATTAGCCCTATTGAAATCGAGAGGGCTTATCCGGCTAAGCCAATGACAGTTTCCTGTCTATGGACCCAATACTAGCTGGGTTTTTAGATGACCGTTTGACCAGTTGGAAGCTGGTGGCCATGTCCACCCCTAGCTCAGGGCTCGGGCTGGGAGGTCCGTTGTTCGTCCCTGAGTAGTTAAGCTAGGGTGGTGATGGCGAACCTTTTGGAGCTTTCAGTGATAACCAACAGCTGGCTGTGGCACACATGCCACAGGTTCTCCATTGCTGCTCTAGGGGAATTTCAGAACTCCACATCCTTTGTCTTTTCTAAAATGGTACTCTCCTCTACCCACTGCTTTTGTTTTTTTGGTAATAAGAATGTGCCAGAAACAGGAACAGGATGGTTAGTAGATGATTGTCTGGTCACTCATGTTTTGGGAAAGGGTAGAAATTAAAGCTGTCAGGACATTGCTCTGGCTAGTTCACTGCATTATGTTCTTCAAAGCTTAACACACTGCCACTCTTTTTCACATTTGCACTAGCAGTGTTTATAAACGTCTGGGTGACTGAGACAAGGCTACCAAAAGAATATTTAATTACTGTAAACGAGAAATAAATGGAGACCACGTTTTTGTGTAGTGGGAAAAAATGCCACCAACAATAATGAGATTGTAGAATTTATTTCACTATTTAACTAAATAAAATGAATCATGTACAAATCAATAAGTGTGTTGTAGGGCCGGGGATTTAGCTCAGTGGTTCCGCCGCCTGCCTCACAAGTGCAAGGACCCGAGTTTGATCCCCCCCCACACTAAAAAAAAAAGCCTACTTATTTATATTTAAATGAACTAGTTTTTTCAAAATATTTACATTGAAGACAAATTCTTTTCCTAAAATAGGTCCTACAAAATATATTTTGTAATATATACGGCACTTCTGCTGTTAGATTATGGAGGTTTAGCAGAAAAGCTATAGTTTGTGTTTTCCAAAATTAAATGTTTCTCTAATGTATTTCATTAATGTAATAAAAAGTGTAACTCATTATAATTATATGAGAAAAAATATTTGTGTAGCAATGGATGAAATAACTAATGTTCTTCTAAAGCTGATAACAAAGAAGCAATGTTTAAATTATAACATTAAGAAAAAAGGATTCACTTGGCAGATTATACCAGGTTCTGTGCTTTACAATACCCCTTCTTGAAATCCTAGGCTCTTAGAACTAGAAGGAAATGGAAATGGCCTTCTCTTAGGTGCTTTGCTCTGCCAATGCTAGAGAAGTGAGTGACGTAAAATACAACCTGTCCCATAGAGAAACTGCAGTGTCATGTGGCAGTCTGACAAAGTATGATTAAACTATTGAGGATAATTTGATGGTTTCCTTCAAAGCAAATAGGACAAGGGCCGAGCTTTTTCATAACCTAGAACTTTCATTACCTCCCGATTCAAGTTTATGAATCAAAAGAATCAGGGATGTGTGTTTTCAAATTGCTTCTGTCCCGTAGACTTTCACATGGTTAAGGAGTCTTGTAGCTTAATAAAGCTTCACCAGTGTAGGAAGTGAAGATTTTGGGGTCACTGAGCCAGTTCTGAGAGGGAGTGGGGAGAGTCCAGTCTCCGGGGGAGGAAAGTATGTACGTGTGAGTGGTGAAACTTCCTCCTGCATGTGAAGGTACTCACTGTCCTTACACCTTACATGGTAAATGTCCCAGAGAGCCCAAAGGAGAGCCCTGACATTAATTATACAATCTGAAGATGCCCTGTGTCCAGTATATGTGAGATTTCCAAAGGAATTCCTGACCCTGCAAAAGATTAAGAAAACCTGCCCTGGTTACTTCAGCCTTTGAAAGTGCACTCAGTAATAAGACAGCAAAAGTAACATTCAAACTCAAGTAACATTTAGACTGTAATAACATTTTTGTGTTTTCTTAACCTGTGAGGTTTTTCTGTTACCATACAAATGTGCTGGGTAAAATTAGTAAATGCAATAGCAGTACAGCCAGTCCTGCCAGAAAGCTTTAACCCTCATGAGCAGTGGTTGCTTAGTGCTCTTGGTACCTTGGCCAAATCTTTCAGCGCCCCACCCCCCCTTCTGGTAGATTCTGGGGATCAAACCCAAAGTCCTGGGATTGCAGAAGTGCAGCACCATACCCGGCTTGGCCTTTGGTTTTTCCATCCTGTGTGCATAATGGCTACCAATATGAAACAAGTATGTTTTGAGAAATCACAATGATTCTGATTTATACCCAGCTTTCATTATGTAATAGATTGGCAGATATCTTAAATCTGAATTTCTGTTAAGAATTTTTGGCAGTCAATCCAGAAACTCTGCATCTCAGCACCTGGCTATTCTGCTGAAGAGCAGGGTCCTTGAGATAAAGTTAAGGATCTTAATATGGGCTCTGATGATGTTTCCAGTCATCGGACTCCTCTAGGCCTGATTGTAATTCTCAAGGAGTTTTAGCAGATGAGGGCCACACCTGATTGTTAGCATTTCCCAAGGAAGGCATTTATAAAAACGCAAGCCTTTCCCCACCCCCTGAACAAATATTAAACTTTGGTTCCTTAAACAGTTTGTGGGTCAGAATAGTAATTTCAGCCTCCAGCAATTTAAATCTGTGATTTAACTTCTTTTCGCCACCAGCACTATTCCAGGCTTTGTAATTAACGTTGTCTTTAAACTCAGGGAAGCCTATATTTTTCTTAACGTTTTTTGATTTGCACCTTTCCTGGTTTCAGTAATAACTAATCTCATCAGAAAAGCTTGATGCTATGAAGAGCAGATGCAGAGTGAAGAGTTTTTTTGTTTTTTTTGTTTTTTTTGTTTTTTTGGTACCAGGGATCCAACTCCACACCTTGGGCTTGGGAGTAGGTGGTGGAACCACTGAGCTAAATCTCCGGCTGCAAAGTGAAGAGTTTTTTGTTTTGATGATTAGCTGTCTGTCTTGCAGAATTTTTCTTTCACTTGAAAATCCAAATGGAGAAACTTGTATTTCAGCACATTATGATGTTCCAAAGATAAATAAAAGCATGTGTTTGAGGGTTGAAAAGCATCTTCAGAGCAAAGCATAGGGCACATACATAAAAAATAAAAAGATATAGGCGGCCCTGACAAATCTCAGACTTCCTGGGGCCCCTGCAGCAGGCCTGCCGGAAGTCATGCTTGCAGGGACTCTGTGGGGCGGGACGTGGATCCCAGAGTTAGAGATGGGCTTGCCCAAGGCGGGTGAAAGTATGTTGACTCAGTTGACCCCTTTTTCTATCCCTATTCCTTATCAGTTGTATGATATGAGGTCTATGGCTCTTGAATAATTTGCTAATAATCACTTTCCAGTGAAAAATTACACTTCATATGAAAACCATGAGATGTTTTTCCCTGGAATGTATGGGTCATAAAAACATCTATATTCTGAAGCATAGAAGTAGAAAAAGTAGCATTTGTACATTTCATTTGGCATTCTCTGACTCAGCTTTCTTCTCTGCGACTTCATCGCTCAGTGGCTTTAATAGACTCCTGGGGTCTTGGTCCGGGGTCCTCATGTGCACTCGAGCTTTCTCTCAACACCATACCGAGCATGTCTTTCCTCCCTTATCATTAAAAGCCAGTAATGTGTCTCACTGGCCAAGGGAAAGTCATGAGCCTGTCCTTGTCCCTGACTCCACCCTGGCCTCTCCATCCTCACTGCCCCTGCTGCAGCTCAGGTGCCTTTCCTGCACGGCAGTGTCCTCATCTGTCCCCAACCTCTGCACTCCCCAGAGAAGCCCTGGCAATCATTCCCTGGACCTCCCCTGTCACGCACACAGATCTGATGAGACCGGAAGGAAGTCTTAACACCTCGCCTGACCTGCTGGCCTGTGTGACTCACCAGCCCATCTCAGGCACATTCCTGTCCACCGAGTAACAACTTCAGGACCTCCAGGCCCTGTGCTGCTTGTTGCTTCTCTGCCTGCAGCTCTTTTGCTGTCCAGAACACAAGCACCACATGCGCACCCCAATAACCTGGCTGATGTTATTCCGACTCCAGATATTACCTTCAGTGCTGCTGCTTTTTAAAAAAAACTTTCCAAGGCCTGGGATTTAGCTCAGTGGTTTCGCCGCCTGCTGCGCAAGCTTAAGGACCCAAGTTCGATCCCCACTACCAAAAACAAAACAAAACATAAAAAACTTTCCAATCTGAGCAAGACTCCTCTGTCACGGGCTTCATAAACACCTCCCACTTGCTCAGAGGCTGCAATTCATCTGGGGGTGCACCTGTTCCTGTGTCTGTGTTTGCTTTTCCTCTAGATTGTAAGACAGACGAGGCCAGGTACAAGAATTCCTATGCTGGGGGGTGCGTATTCCTTTAAACACTGAATGCCTCCATAGAGATAAATATTTGGGTAATTGAATATTTTCATTCATTCCCACACTTGAGTTAGCTTCTCAAGGCAGAAAACAATCTTATATGAGGAAAAAGCATAGGAGTTTAGGACAGAAGGGGTCAAAGTATACCAACTTTGGATTGAGAGAGATTCCTTCCTTTGAAAGAAATTCACAGGAAGAGAAACTGATTACTTGCTTGAACTCAGCTCATATTATATGCTGTTTATATTGGTGATAACATTCTAGATTTCTCCGGTGACTGATTTCACTCATTTTGAATTTTTTTCTTTTTTTTTTTCCCCTTGTCATGTGGGTGCCATCCCTCTGGGGCTCAGCCAGTGCTGCTGCCTTAGGAAGCCTGGTCAGACAGAGGCCTGGGGCAGTCAATACCAGCAGGAGCTGTCTATGTTTATTGAACACTTATGTGACAGGAATTGGTTAAACGATTGTACCTGTATCTGTGCCCTTAGCGTTGTTAACAGCCTATGAACAGGGTACTATTATTACCTTCTTTATGAATGAGTAAAAAGAAGCATCGACTGGATAAGTGACCTCAAAATCACACAGCTCAAAAACTAAGTAGGAGAGCTGGGGTTGAAAGTCAGCTTGCCTCTAATCCCATTCCCTGACCACAGCCAGGCACAGCCACTGTCATAGCAGACTTTGGAATCATTAGCAGTGCCAGGCATTTTAACATACACTATCACAGTTTTCAACATACTGCAGGAGGTAGGTGTTCCTACTATTGCTCTTTTTTTTTTTTTGTATCTCCTTTTATTGGTACATTTTAGGTGTACAACATAATGACATTCATCATTGGAGATATGCACCTTTGCATACTCTCTTGGTTCTTATTTTTTCCCCCTTCCCCTGCCCTCCCTTCAACCCCTGTACCCTTCCCTATTTACAAAGACTTTGTTTCCATTTTTTCATTTTCTCATATTAATTCCATTCCCTTCTTTCCTTTCCCCTTCCCCTCCCACTTCCCCCTTGCCTTTGCCCCTTTTCTTCCTATTTCACATTATCTATTGTACCTTTTAGTCCTTATTTACACTTTTTGTTTCTCACACTAGAGAAAGTATTCGGTATTTACACATGAGTGTCCTATTTATTTCACTTAAGAGTATTGCCTCAATGTGCATCCACTTAGCTATAAATGTCTCTAATTTCTCATTTTTTATGGCTGAGTTGTACTCCATTTTATAAAAAACCCCCACATTTTCTTGATCCAGTCTCCAGTTGATGGGCATTTGGGCTGTTTCCAAGTTTTAGCTATTACAAACTGTGCTGCTATGAACATGGGCGCACATATATCACTGTGGTATGATTCTTTTAATTCTTCGGGGAAGATACCCAGCAGGGGAATAGCTGGGTCAAATGAGACTTCCAATGCTAGTTCTTTGAGGTATCTCCATACTGATTTCCACAGTGGTTTTGAATTTTTTTCTTTAAAAAAAAAACTCACTGAGTTTCTACTATTTGTCAGGCTTAATGCATGATGCCAAATATATACAAATAAAACACATTTTCCCCACTGGCGAAGAACACCTGGTAAAGACATAGAAGAGACCACGAATGATGGAAGATGGTGATAAGTGTGTTGCAGGGGTGGATGGGATGCCGTGGAAACATTGATTTGGACCCTGAGCTTCCCCGAATTCAGTAAAGGAAGCTGCCTGTGTTTCCTTTAGAAAAGCACAATTAAAGTGAATTTCAAAATTAGGTAGAAACGCAGAAAAAAGATAGAGTTTATGTTCTTTTTTTTTTTTTTTTTGGTACCAGGGATCGAACTTGGGTCCTTGTGCTTGTGAGGAAGGTGGCGGAACCACTGAGCTAAATCCCCAGACCTATTTTATTTTCTTATTTTGATTTACATCTATTCTATTTCTATGATAACAACATAGTTTCTATGATAACTATTTCTATGATATCTTTAAGCTCTAGAATTCTTATTTCCCATGTCCATGGCTTGTCATTCCACTTTGTTAGAAAAGAAAAAAAAAAATTTGGGGGGGGGTTTTGGTTCGTTGTTTTGTTGGCTTGTTGCCCAGGGGCAGGACCCCAGTTTTGTTCCTTGTTCCCAAAAAAAAAAAAGAAAAAAATAATGTGACATCTCCCCCAGTGCCCACGTTTCCTGAAGAAGTTGGACTGGTGATGCCTTTTCCGTCGTTCAGTAAGGCAGTTGCGTTCAGGACCCAAATGTGAGCCTCCTCTCGATCCACTCATTGGGATCTACTGTGAGCTAGGAAGACTTTCTGCCTTTATAGGACAGGAGAGACTCGTTGCCATTGAAACTGTAACTGAGCTGTTTTCAAAACATGCCCACTCTTCACAGAGTGTGACACAGCCCACTGGTGTCTCAGTGGCTCCTCAGACCCCCCTTCCATTCCCACCTGGGCCGGCCTGCTGACCCTTCCCCAGTCTCCCATGAAAACACCTTTGGCTTCTCTTATTTCCACTGAAACAAGCCAAGTTTTCTTTCCACACCCTTCCACCAGGCAGTGGGTGATTTAAAATGTATTCTGTCAGTGACTGTGGTTGCATGATCTAAATGGAGACTTGAAAAATAGAATTGCACATAGCAGTTGCCTGGCTTTTTGCTAGATCAGGATGCTCATAAAAAGTAATAGGTATCAAGAATTTTACATATTCATGAAGTTTTTCTCTTTTTCAGATTAGCTTACAGGTGTACCCATCGTAAGAGATCATTTAGGTGGACATTTCCAGTGCAGAAGAAAGGGTGTCACAATTATTTTAAACTATGTATGTTGATGTACATATTTTTGAGGATGCATAGGTTGCTCTTGTCACTTGAAGCTCCCTGTATGTAGTTTCTCATTTTAAAAAAAGTCTCGGAAACTGTAAATCTCCCATGCTGGGAGAGCCGAGACAGGAGACAGGTGGCTTCACAGGGAAGCATATGGCGCTTAGGCTGCTGTCCCCAGGGCTCTGACCCTGGGTGTCTGGGGTCCTGGTGTGCTGTGTTGTCTTTTCAGGCACTGGGTGACAAAGTGGGAGGTCCCACCCCAGGGAGAGGGGACTGCATTGATGGGAAGGGGCAGTTTGTAAATGTATTTCATGGAAGGCGCTGTCATCACCCCACAGCTCTGCTCCCCCTTCAGCCCTTCTCCTTCTCAGGTTCTCTTCCCTGCTGTCCAGCCAGGGAACCAGGAAGCAGTGTGGCCTCTGTCATCTCCCACTCTTGGAAGACCCTAGGGGCAGTGTTTTTCTGTCTTTTCCTGCTGTTGTTTTCACAGGCGCTTCCCTGTCTAGGCCCCCACTCCATCTGTTGGGATGAGGGTGGCACCTATTAGGTCTCCCCATTCTTACTCAAATAGTCGTTCTCACTCAGACAGCAGCCTTGCTGAAACACTGCCCTCTGTTCCTGTAAAATACAATCTTTAACCTAAAATATATTTCATTATATTGCTACGAAATTTGAAGTCTCCATCAAGCTCCCACCTGCCTCCAACTGTTTATAATGGAAACTGAACTAGAGTAATGGGTACCCATACACCCTCTTCCGAGTTACAGTTCTTCAGATGTTACCTTGTTTATCTTCAGCATGCCTTTCTTAATATCTGGGTGACGTTTAGTGCCCAAATGATATTTTTTATAAAAATAAAACAATTATAAAAAACTTAAAATGAACTATTTAAAATCAGTGACAAGGGCTGGAGATTTAGCTCAGTGGTTCCGCCACCTGCCTCACTAGCGCAAGGACCCAAGTTGGATCCCCGGTACCAAAAAAAAAAAAAAAATCAATGACAGAGAAATTCAGGTAATGAATGAATAAATGAATCAGAGATTAACTGCATATGGGAGATTGTGAAGCAAGTTCATTTTGATTGGTTTGACATATTTGTCCAAATAACATATTTGCATTACCTGGCCGCCAGGTTGTGTAAGACTGAGTGGTGTATAAAGGCACCATTTTGGCTACATCTGTCTTTGACAAGTTTCTAAATTGTTGTGTTCTCTGGTTATATTTTTTTACCAATCTAGGCTCATTTCCTCTTGGTCATCTCTGTTCTATGTGTAATTAAAATTTTTTTTTCTTTCTTTTATTCGCAAAGGGGGTTGGATTGAAGGCCTTTTGTACTGAGCTACATCCCCAGCCCTTTGTATTTTTTACTTGGAGAAAGAGCCTGGCTAAGTTGGCCAAGCTGGGCTTGAACTTTTGATCCTCTTGCTGGGATTACAGATGTGTGGCACCAGGCTGGACTTCTCCGTGTGATTTTTAGGGTGGATGTACACAGAATTGTCTGCCTAGCACTTCTCTTCCCTTTCTCCTGCTTGTGCCAATCTCTCACACCCTCGCTGACGACGGAAATGGTGGGACATAAAACCCTTGAGCTGTTATCAGCCACAATCCCACCACACAGAAAACCAGCCGTGCCATGAACAGAAGGGGTGAAGCCAGTACCGGAAGTGGAGTTCCTGCTTCCGGTCATTCCCCATATCCAGCTGGGTAACTGTTATTCCCTCGGGTTTGCTTGTATAGTCCTTTCTTGTATTCCCCGGAGCTGATAAATTCTCAGCGTTGCTTCAGCAAGTTCTTGATTGGATTTCTGTCTCTCAACTAAAGTCTTCCCTTAGCTCCGTGTGTGAATTCCTACACTAAATCCTACCTCAAACCTGTTGACAGTTATCTTCCCTCTGCCACATTCTGTATCTTTGTATTCCCAACTCCAGCAGAAACCTACTTAGCCCTGCTTTCTCAAGGAAGCTTTTGTGGTCCACGATTATCTTCCACTTACTGGATCACATATCACTTGATGATTCAGTTCTTGGTGATTTGCTTAAATTCATTGTTTTCTAGTGTTTATTTGCTCTCTCTTGAGTTTCTGAATTCTTTCAGAGCACAGATATATTTATTCACCCATTTTATAGCCCAGAATGTCTAACACCGTAAGTGCAAAACATATTTAAATGGGATTAATTAATAATTACTGGGTGTCTTTGGCCTTTTATCTTCATCCCCTTCACAGTGCTACACATATACTGAAGTATCCCAAAATTCTTTTTATGTAATAAATGTTTTTCTCAGTATTGTGTAAATCCTGAGGTATGAAAATTAATTGAAAGGTGGTGAATAATATTAACAGGGTAATTTTCTTCCCCTATCCTATATTTTTACTTCTCCACATTTCTACCTCTATTTTTTAGCCTCTCATTAGCACTCAGTGTGTCACATTTTGGCCCATGAAGATGTTAACCTCCTGCCTTCTCACTCCTTCTTGGCACCTGCATTTTTCCTCACTTCAGAGGACTTATTTAGATGTCCTTAGGAATTTTGCTTCCAAACAGGGATCTTTGTTTTACTCTTCTTTATACTGCTGAACGCCTCAGACTTAGGAAAACACATTTCTAAATCTACATTGCAAATCAGTCCATTTAAATAATTGGTCCTCAATAGTTAGCAAATAAAAGTTGTGTGTCACAAAAAGCTTAACAAATGAGGGCAGTTATGAAGTTATTTTCTTGGCATCCAAACTTGATGGCTGGCAAAATGTCAGTTGAAAGCTGTAAGTTGGGCAGGAATGAAGCCTGTGATCTGGAGAATTCAAATCCTGGGTGGCTGCCCAAGGACCGAGTGGGTGTGGGTTCTGGGCTGGGCCTGGAATGGAGGCCAGACTCGCTGGGGGTCTTGGCAGGGCCTCGCACTCTGTGCACACTTCTGCCCTGTAGTGTCACAGCTGGCAGAGGACTCACTCCAGAGCCACGTGGTAAGGTGTCCAGAGCGCAGGCTTTGGTGTTAAAACATCTGGAGCTCTGCGTCTGCCCTGCCCCTTCTTAGTGGTACTCTTAAACTCTGAACTACTAAAACTCCTCTGAGATGGAGATAATGACATGCAGAATCGGATTAGAGATGACGCCTCTAAAATACCTCGAACTCAACAGATACTACCAACTACTTTTATTAAGAATGTCTTATTGTAAATGATGTATTTCAGAAGTATAAACATCATATTGACTTTTATTATATTAGGAAGGGTTGACTAAGAGAAAGATAACATAGCTGTTGTACAAATTTCTAGTAAAAGAAGCTGGATTTATTTTCATGGTTTAATTGTACGTCTCTCAAATTTACTTTAAAAGTCATATATGTTTCTGTAGTAAGTGTTAAAACAGGTTGTAGAATTACTGCTTTTCTTTTAAAACAAAGTAGAAACAATACTGTGTTTGAAACATCCCGTACAGCAAGCAAACAAGAAATATTTTTTGAAAGCCAAAAATTAGTAATGTATTCATCTGTGAGCCTCAATTTTTAATCATTTTATTGATTCCTTTTCTTTGGCTGAGAAGATAAATTGACTCTTAAGAAAGGCTCAGTCCAGACAGTAGCTTTTCTTCTTTTTCTTTTATTTTTTGTTTAGAACAATCTTTTTTTTTGGTACCGGGGATTGAACTCGGGTCCTTGCGCTTGCGCAGCAGGCGGTGAAACCACTGAGCTAAATCCCCGGCCCTAGAACAATCTTAACTTGAACTAGAATATTCCTCAGCATACAAATAAGCCAACAAATGCTGCCTTTTATATTTTGGAAAACTTTGTATTGAGAAGATAGTGTTTTCTCTTTATGGGGAAACCAGGAATATTTTACAGCTCTCCTTTGTCTTTGCTAGCTTTGGCACTGTGTTGGGTGGTATCATTTGTCCATTAAAATGGTGTGTCTTGGAACAATCTCTTTAGGAAGGAATTCTGCAAAACAGGTAAAGCCTTTTCTTTTTAAAATGCTTACCTCAAAGGAATGCTAAGGTATCTTTTTCTGTAATGCTGTACTTGCAACTCCACTGCAGGGAAGGGCATTAACATCCCAATGGGGGCAGCCAATGGATTAATATATTGATTGGTTCAAGAAGATTGAGTTCTGTGAAATCTGAGGCTGACTGAATTTTCAAATTGGAATGCCAGTTGCATCTAAATAGTTAAAAATTGTGAATATAAATATTCACAAGTAAGTATTCACACTTCAAGGGGTCTTCATTAATATTAGAGCTACGTAATATGAGAAAAGTGTCAGGTAAAAGGGCTGAAAACCAAGACCAGACCAGGCCACAACAAGCCTTTATTAGGAGAACAGATCTGCCAGGCTGTCTCTGAACAAAGGAGAGACAAAGGCAATATGGCCGGGGCAGGGAGTGTCTTTTATAGAGATTGGGGTGGTTTGTAGGGGCTGAGGTGGCGTTGAGTGAGGTAGTGACTAGGGAATGGAGGAGCCGGTGACGTCACTAGGTGGTAGGAGGTGAGCGAGTGTTAGGTTACTCTCTGGGGGGAACAGGGTCACGCTGGGAAGAAGGGTTTGTTCTTTGGTGGGAGCAACTATCTTGGCATGACGTCACACAGGGGAGGGGGCAAGACATCATAGGAAGAGGGCAGCTACTATACATAATAGCTGCTGAGGTGGTGGGAGACCTATCAAAAAGTGTTCAGAGGGCCGGGGATTTAGCTCAGTGGTTCCACCACTTGCCTCAAAAGCGCAAGGACCCAAGTTCAATCCCCAGTACCAAAACAAACAAACAAACAAAAAGTGTTCAGAGATTATTTGGAATTCATGGTATCCTAGAAATAGAAAACAAGAGAGAATCATGACTGATAAAGGCCAAAAAAGGATTCATCAGGAGTTTATTAAAAATTCTCACACAGGATGTGAGGTGTGTCCCAATTAATATAAGAAATCAGGTGAAGGTTTAGAAAGTTGGTGGGACAGAAATAAATGGGAGCATTATTTAGGAATTATTGTTAGTCTGTTTTGGGTAAAACTGAAAACAAAGGAGTCAGCTATGTTAAACTGATTTTTTTCTTTGTACTTCCAGAACCCAGCAAATAGCAGGAAGTCAGTATCAACTCTGAATTTGGGTTAGGTTCAGAGCACCTTTTCTCAGTGGTTAGATTGATGGATAAATGTTTGCTTCTTGATTGGTTGATGGCTATGGTAAAGGCCAATAAGGCAGCTGTTTCTAAATTGATGGCCTGCTAAATGAAAGATCTGAACTCTGTCACTCAGGTTTTGTTGTTCTCGGAGGCTTTGTCATAAGGGAAAGAATTAGAAGAGTTTACTTTAGAAGTAGTAATTTCTTGAAGCTTGCAAATTCCCATAATTAAAAATTAAATATGATATTTTGAACTACTAAAATGGGAAATTATCCAAACAAAGAAACAGATTTGTAATACAGCAGTCAAATTCAACACAGCAAATGCAGCTGAACATTCTCTATGCACAGAATCTCTGGGATTTTGAAGAGTTTGAAGAGCAAGTTTTTTCTCTTGTGGTGTGTAGCATTTATAGATGGAGAAGGCATAAATACATATGAATGTAAGACAGGGTGTCACAATATGCTTGTATTAGTCAACTTGCTGCTGCTGAGAAAAAATATCTGACGTATACAAATTAAAGGCACAAAAGTCTTTTTTTGGCTCAGAAGTTTGAGTCCATGGTCAGCTGGATCCTTTACCTTAGGCCTGTGGTGAGGCAGAAACAGCAATGCCCTGGGCTCACTCGGTGGAGGAGATCACCTTAGGGCAGGCTGGAAGCAAAGTTAAAGGCAAAGAGCCTTGGAAAAGGTTACCCATCAGAAGATACACCCAGTGGCCTCCTTCCTTCTAATCAACAAATTAATCCACTGATGGGGTGAATGTCCTCACAATCCCCCACTTTTCTAGGGTCTCTTAATCCAACCAAGTTGACCTGGCCAGGCTGACTGGGGCAGTGCTCTGTTAGCATTTCTGTGTAGAGGAACAAGGGTAGAAACAAACTTTTGATTGTTAAGGGTCTGGTTTCCCATAATAATAATAAGCTCCCATAATAAGCTCTTTATTGCTTAATTACTTGCTTTTTCAGCACTAGAGTTTTATAATCTATAAAAATAGTGATGGCTGGAAAGGACTAAGGAGGGTTTTGTTTCTGTTCCTCTCTTAATAGAAGGTGTATGGTTTAGATCTGGGATTTACCCCCCAAAGCCTGGTGCGTTCAGAGATGGGGCTTGTGGAAGTGGACAACGGGGTGCCGCACTCTTCAGTGGATTCACCCAGGAAGGAGTTCTGAGCTGAGGTTGCCCTAAGGAGGTGAGGCCTGGTCGGAAGAGGCTGGGGTGACCTGGAAGGAGTTCTCTCTCTCTACTTCCTGGGCACCAGAAGGTGAGCAGCTCTCACCTCCCGTGCCTCTCTGCCATGCAGTTCCGCTTTGGAGCTGGCTGACTGTGGACTAAACTAAACTGTGAGCCAAAATAAACCTCTCCTCATGGCAGGAATTTTTTTTTTCATTCATTAATTTTGTTGGTACATTTTAGGTATACAACATGCTGGCATTCATCATTGGGACCTTGTACCTGTACATGATGCATCTTTGTTCTTATTTTTTCCCCATTTCTAGCCCTCCCTTCACCCCTCCACCCTTCCCTATTTACAAAGACTTTGTTTCCATTTTTGCCTTTTCTCATATTTATTCCTTTCCTCGAGGCAGGAATTTTTTCTCAGCAAACGAGACTAAGGCAGAAGGGTCGTTGGCACGACTTAAGGCATGAAGCAGAACCAAGAAGTTTTTGGTTTGCATTTCTGTATTTACTCATATGTTGGTTGTCGTAATAAATTCCTCCGCTCATATTGTATTTTTTTTAAAATTTCATTTTAATTATGAAATATTTTAAACATACAGAAATACAGTCTGTGTGATTGACACTCATGTTCTCACCACAGATTAAATATTAGCTTTTTATATGTTTCATATTTTCCTTCCCTTTTAAAATTATAATTATTAATACATATTAATTGTGCACATTAATTAAGTGTGGGATTCACTGATATTTCCATACATATGTAGCTTGCATGCACAATGCAGTGATCGTGTTCATCCATCCCTCTTTTGAGGTCTTTTTTTTTGGTACTGGGGATCGAACTCAGGTCCTTGCACTTGCGCAGCAGGCGGCGAAACCACTGAGCTAAATCCCCAGCCCTGTTTTGTTTTTTCATACAGTATTAGTAACATTTATTAATCATCACATTCATCTACCTAGTTTTATGATTCCTTACCTAATTCATTTAACAACAACAAAAACCTCTACTTAATTCTAAAAATGTTTCTATTTGTAAAAATCTTTAACCTACCTGGTATTTATTTGTGTATAAGGTATTTTCACAAGATGAAATAATTTAAATTAAAAAATTCTTTAAACCTTTTCCATATTACATTGTTTTTCTGGTTTTCAATGAGTTTCAAGAAATATTAGAAAACATTAGCACCCATTTTATTCTTTAGTATTTAGTTATGTGTATGTGGTACATCATTTTTATTTAAGAATGTATTCTCATCTTTTCAATTATTAAGGAAGAAATATTGCTTAGAAGCCTTCAAAATGAAAATCATCTATAAGGCAAATGATTTCATGTCATACATAGTATTGATGTGGAGGATGCAGAGCAAGGCTCGGAAGAATGTTAGCGTAATTGTAATTATTTATTAATGTAGGAAATACTGTGTTGAGAATCTTCTAAGCCCTCAACTACATGGTGTGTGTCAGAGGATGAGACCATCATTCCTACCTGAACAAAACTCTGAATTTATTGCTTATTTTCTGATAGGGAGAGCTATGCTCCCCAACTGGTCTTTCTCAAAGATTAGGAAATGGACTTTGCAGAGGGCTTTTTGGGGGGAACTTGTGAGACTGAGGGACTGTCAGTGGTGGCGCTGGTATGACATTAGCAGTAGCGGCTGCCTTTTCTGCCGAGACTTCTAGACTTCGGCTGTTTGGGTTGGCCTGCACAGGCTGGTCATTGGAGTGAGTCCATTCTTGATTGGCCGATGCTTAGGAGTGTTGGTCGTTGATTGGCTGCCTTACAAAGGCACATTTATTGAGAGAATTTTCTATTACCATAGCTACGATTCATCTTAAGAATGAAAGGATTTCTTTTATTTTTATTTAATTTATTTTTAGAGTTGATTGTTTCATAATTATATAGCTTCTTCATAGCAACTTGTGTTCAAATTTGGGATAGAAGAAGACAAAACACCTGGCTTTGCAATAAGTTTGCCCTTACGCAGCTTTTGGCATTGCTCAATTTTGGGGAAGAGAACTGTATGTAAGTTCATTGAATATTCTGGAATCTACCCAGTGGCTGATGATCACGTCATTTGACCTCAGTTTTTCTGCTTGAGGAAGAATGGGCTTTTTAATTGTACACTGTACTGTTCACTACTGTCCAGCAGTGAAATGTTGAGACAGTTAACTTTTCAAATCCTGTGTCATGTGTCAATTGAGAAGAATACCTGAAGTGTTTGAGAGACTTGAAACAATGCACTCCATACCTAGAACGCTGATCCATCAGGCGAGAGTATCATTGTCCATCCAGTGTTAGTATTTTTAGCTCAGTAAATGTTTGTTGAAAACATAACATTTCTGACTTGAATTAGACTTTCGTTTTGTGTTCCATTCTCCCCAGATCAGTAGAATGGGTGTGTAAATGCACGACTAATGTCTTTGTTTAACAGAAATAATACAAAGAAATTAAGTATTTTGGTAACTAAAACTTTGCTTGAAAAATTTTTAGTCAGTGTCAATATTCCCACTCTGTGGTATCATAGACATTGATTTTTATGCAGCATATTTCACTGAGGTTGTTTAGTTTCATAGAAATAAATGGCCACCTTTTAAACTTTAAGTGAAAGAAAAATTTCCAGAAGGGCCAATTTATCCATACTAAAATATGTGCAGATTTTTCTGAAGGAGGTCTTAGTAAAGCCACAACATCACTTAAAAAACATCAGGAGATTTTTATGTGTGGAAGTTAATACAAGTATGGGTAATACCAAACTCACTTGGGGGCTAAGGTGGTTCGGACTGTGTTTCCTGTAGTCTGCTAATGCTATGAGGTGTCTGAGAGTCAGGTGTTGTTATTGTGGAGTTCAGGCAGCTAGCCTTGATGTCCTGGGTACTGAGACACAGTTCTGGGGCAGAACCCTGGCCGTGTGGCTCATATGCTCGCCTCATAGCCTCTCTGAGCACACGGCCATCGTTATCCGGGAAAGTAGAGCTATTTTGAAATTAGCAGTGGTTGTTAAAACATCCATTCCCCCTTTTTTTTTTTTTGTTTTTGGTACTGGGGATCGAACTCGGGTCCTTGCACTTGCAAGGCAGGTGCCAGAAGCCAGAACCACTGAGCTAAATCCCTGGCCCAACCATTCCTCTTTTTAAAGCTGTGGACTATGAAACGTGAAGATGTTCGTAGCAGTGTTTAGAACCTTCGTCCACGGGAACCTCTGAGCCCAGGGAGATTGCATACAGAATTTGGTCTTTGTGAGTATGTGCTTTTTTATTTTTAGTTTTTGGCTGTGGTAGGGGTAAGGAGAGATTCATAGCTTCATCAGAGTCTCAAAGGGATGAAAGATCAAAGAATTACTGTTTTGGTATCAAGAGGAGAGACTTTAAATGGAGTTACATCACAGAATGACCGGGATGAGCGGACTTGGCCAGCTCACTTGTGTTTCTTGACAGGAGGACATGGCTGGGTCTGCTGAGGCTGGCGCTTCCATCCAGTGTTCTTGGTCTGCTTGGGCTCCAGCCCACACCCGGTTAGGCTTCCCTATCTGTAGTCCCTGCCCTCTGCTCTTTGAGGCCCCAGTGCCTCTGTTTGCCTCCCTCGATCTCTCTCTTCTCTGGAGAGCTCTGCTCGTGAAGGGCAGCAGAGACTGCGTGGCCTCAGCTTTCACTGGAGTCAGGAGTCACCCTGGACCCTGCAGCCTGGCTTTGCTGTGGAACGTATGGCCCTGGACTCTGTGCATGCAGTCGAAATGTTCTATTGATTGTGTGGCTCCCCAGCAGACTCAAGCTCACAGAGTAGGAACTGATGTTGTGTTCTGTTTGCCTGACCCTCAATGCCAGCCGATCACCTTGATTGGCACTTATTAGTTTCTCAGTAAATAATTATTAAATAAATATTCTTTTTGTTCTCTTGGCTGTTGAAGCACAAAAATCTCTGCATATTTAAAATCTCAGTATCACATCAGCTGACAGATCCTACATATTGTTGCTTCTGATCTTTCTCTTTTGCTCTAATTTTGACCTTCTTTTTTTGACCCTAACCCAGTTCAATAGCTACTTCTCGTTTCTGTTTTACAAATGGCTCTCACACAGGTCTTTTTGTACAAAAACGTTCTTGCTAGACACCGCTGGACCCTCTTTTCGTGGACGGTGGAGTGAAATTCAGTCAACTCTCCTTTTCCCAGATTCAGATTTCTTCATTGCTGCAACTGTTATTCTCTTAAAACTGCATTTATTTCCTTTTTTTTAAAGCCTTGGTGACCTTCTTCGTGGTCTTCCTTCTTCTTTTTTTTTTGGTACCGGGGATTGAACTCGGGTCCTTGTGCTTGCGTAGCAGGCAGCGAAACCACTGAGCTAAATCCCCGGCCCATCTTCCTTCTTCTTGATGTGTCTTTGCCTCAATTCTAGATCTTACAATTTATCTACTCTTTCAACTTTGGTCTCAATTCCTACCTGAAAAAATCCCAAACTCCCTCACTCAGAATTCATGTTTCCCATTTCTGTAGACCCATAATACTTTGTCTGTGCCATTTTTTTATATGCCCTTCCCACTAGAATTTGAATTTCTTCAGGCTTGAAATTTTGGAATATTAAATATAACAACATACTTAGAATTGTAACATAGTTACTGATAAAGAAGCTACTGAACAAACAGAAGCTATTGTAACACATGGACTCACTCTGGACTTACTGCTTTCTTTTTTTGTTGTTTTTTGGGGTTTATTTTGACTTTTTGGACTTAGTGCTTTCTTAATGCCTGGTTAACTTAATAAATGTTTGATTAAGTGTATTTTATTGATACCTTTCTTTTTGAAAATAGAAGCTACATGTAGACTTTCATATAAAATGTGTATAAAATGTGTACTGTGTATGCATTGTCATATTTGCTGTCTTTGAGATCTTTCAATTTAATATTTTTCACCGAAGAATAAATTAATGACTGCTTATTTTGCTTAAAATTTCCAGGCCTGACTGTCTCTTCCAGTACCATGGACTGCACCCATTTATGCCATGGCACCCAAATTTCTATTTACTTATCAGTATTCCTTTCCAATGTTAAATGACAGAAAAGAGGCTACCTTTTACTGAGATGTTTGAGAAACAGTAGAAAATGCTGTGACTCATTCCGTTTAAATCTAACCACCTTATAGCACAAGGGTCTCAGACACTTAAATAAAATGCTGATGAGCGCTTTCAGAAAGACGCTGAAGCGTGTGTCTGGCAGTTTTGAAGGAAGTTCCATTTTCTCTTCATTGATTTCAACATACTTTGCATGTAGATAGAACAAGAAAAGGAAGCCTTCTGTAAGTGGGAAAATGGATGTTTTATTAAGTCCTTTCCACTTTACTTCAGTGTGAATAAAGCATGTGAATTCATGAACGGAATTGCAAAACAACAAAAGAATACCTATTGGGCTCTTATTGGTTTTTGTCAGGCTGGTTTTGGATTTAATTTTCTTTGTAAGGGCTCTCAATCTATCAAGCAGGTGTTATGGGAAAAAATAACAATGTGGGGACTGCAAGATAAGTGAAAAAAGAGTAATTTCAAAGCTTTACTGAACCTTCTTTTTCATACTTGCTCCCTGGGGAGACAGGAACAATCACACTGATATATTGAGCATAGTGAAATAAAACGGGAATAATGGCCTGTTTACGGGATAAATTGGTATCACATACTGGGGAGCATTTAGCAGACCGTGTCAGGAGGCTTTGAATAGCTCATCCTTCGACCTATTATTTCTCCTTCCCTGGAAATAAAGGTTCAAAGATGTATGTATGTCTGGATTTTAATTAAAGCATTATTTGCAAATGTGGAAATTCGAAGTGACTAAAAATACAGCAATTGGAGAATATTTAAATAAATTACAACTATAGAATTTTCTTGAATAATGAAGTCAGTTAATTTGAAAAATATTTAATACCACAGATCCATGTTTGCAATACAGTCTTCACTGAAAACACAGCGTAACAACATTGTTGATTTATTTTCCTTTTTCCTTTCTAGTATATGTGCTGCCGAAGGGAGCAGTCCTTTTTCCTTTCTTGTAATGAGTCTCACTTCATCCCCTTCCTCCCACGAACCTGTTGATAGTTAACAATTTGATGAGTTTCTTTCATGCCTTATTCTATGCTTAAACAACAATGTAATCTTAATTTTGCATAGATCTATTTTTCAAGTATGTTTCTTTTTTTTTTTTTAATTTTTTTTTTGGTACCGGGGATCGCATTCGGGTCCTTGCGCTTGCGAGGCAGGCAGCGAAACCACTGAGCTAAATCCCCGCCCCGAAGTATATTTAATTTTTTAAAAAAATGTCTCAACGATAAGGTGTATTAAGGCTAACAGGCATTATCAGGGAAGCGCAGAGTATGTGAGACTCAGCATCAACGCAATGCCCAAGAAGCCATTGGGCTCAGTAGCGCTTCCTGGCCTAGTTCCTTGGGAGGTGTCCAGCTCCTCAGTCCGTGAGGGAGGCACGCTGTCAGCAGCGTCCTGAGCTTGTGGTGCCCTCTCAGAAGCATAGCTCGGTAGCTCTCCAGGTCCTGCGGAGAGGGTTACGCAGCATCGACACCCTTAGGTCTCTGTGTAACTCCATGGCCGGCACTCCAGGGACCGGTCACCTTAGCATCGGCCAGGAAGGAGCTCTCGCAGGTAGCACGAGCTTGCTCAGCTGCCAGCGTTCTTCAGGAACCACTTCCCGGCCATTCCAGCTCCTGCCCACTTAGAATACCCTGGAGCAGAAGGGCTCTTGGGGACGGAAGTCTGTTTCAGGGACGTGGTTCCAAACGGCCTAGTTTTTCTTAGGGAAGCTGTACTGCACCCCCATTCCCGTATGCCTGAATGCCTTTCCATTTTACCACGCCTTCTTCCACGATGTCCCTCAGGTGGCACACCGGGATGTACGCTGCCACCAAATCCTACCGCATCAGTACCAAGAACAGCAGATGTGGCACGACACAGCGAGCAGGCTGCACCTCTGCCGGTGGTCAGTACCTGCAGTAACCATGCTAAGGTTGCTTTGGCTGGGGGTAAAGAGGTTTCCATATCAGAGAAAGACATGCTGGTTAGTGTCACGGGAAGACGGAGGTTAAAGTCCAAGTCCATTGTGCAGTTGTCCAGTTACCATTTGCTTCTGTTGCATGAAAGCAGCCGCTGCACTGTCATGGTGAAGAGTAGATGAGGACAAAGGCAGCACTGTGCCCCGGCAATCCATCCAGCTATTGTTTTTCTGGGCTGCCGCTGTATACCAGCATTGTGTGGTCCTTGATCTGTAATTTTTGAGTATGTTCTAAAAAGTGCTGGATGCAAACCAAGTTACTTCTGAGAAATAGGATGAAGAAATATTTTTATTTTCCTTTACATTTTCCTGTGTTTTCCAGATTTTTCTGTATAGACTGCTGTTTTGAAAAAGCCCTAGAAGTATAGGGTAAAAAGTATTGAAAAGTCAGGTATTTTTAATGTAGAAAGGACACAAATACATGAGTGGAAAATGGCAGATGCAGGTGATTACAGGAATAGCATTATTAATGGACATAGTAACCACTGAGCCAGCTCACTTGTCATTTAGGTCAGCATCTGACTTTTTTTTTGTTGGTACCAGGGACCGAACTTGGGTCCTTGCGCTTTTGAGGCAGGCGGCGGAACCACTGAGCTAAATCCCCGGCCCAGCATCTGACATCTTGCTTGTGCCCCTAGGCACACACAGAGGGACCCGAGCTACCCAGGGGATGTCAACAATATCAAAGACGTGCAGCTAAAACTTTTATTGAAACATTAAAAGGACAATTAAATATAAACTGAAGAGGATGGTTAGGCCTCGGCTTTACATCATTCCCATGCTGGGTCAGTGGTTTTCAACCCTGGCTGTGCACCGAAATCATTTGGGAACTTTGAAAAATATGATTTCCTGGACCCCTCTGCAGTGACTCTCACCTAATTGGGCTGGGGCGGGGCCAGGGAGTCAGTGACAGTTCCCTGGGTGAGACTCCTGTGCAGCCAAGTGTGGAAGTGCCGTCCTGGGCCAGGAGAGTTAGCTGCGGATGGTGGAAAAGCTAAGGGCAACACGTTATGCAAACTCCTATCCTGAGGTTCCATAAGATTCTCATTCAGATCTTTACTTAGCCAGCCATGCATTCAGAAATACATACATAAAACTAAATGTTTAGTTCAAGGAAAAAGCATGTTTTCAGAATGTTCTTACTAAGACAGTAAAGTGAACAGGCAGTTTTTGAAAGATGTGCGCTAAGAATTCATACGTGACTGCTTTTTGGCTTAACATTTTAACCAGAATAATTAAATGTGCATTTCTCTGAACTTTTAAATGCTTTATCTGTACTTTTTTCATGGTACTATGATTTTCTCTATTTGACTTTTGTTTTTTCTCACAGGGACTATACAGATCTTGCACGTAGTAGGTGCTTAATGAAAGTGTGGACCGTAAAGAGTGTACAAACACAGAGGCTCCTAAACTTCCTTGGCTCACAGCTTCCGTAGTGTCTTAGTAAGTTTTTGGGGGGCCAAGCAACTTATTTTCTGCTTTATATTTAAAGACAGGGTCTCACTATATAGTCCAGGCTGGCCTGCCCTTGAACTCATGGAAAACCTCCTGGTTCAGCCTCTGGAGTACGGGGATTTCAAATGTGCACCACTAAACGTGGTTAATTTCTAGAAACTTACTAGTTGCAGAAAATGCTAGATATTTGCTAATTACTGAGTGGGTCGTGTCTGTTGGTGCTGCGTGACTTCACCAACCTTGAAATGAGATTGAAGCCACCTCGCCAAGACAGAAGGTCTTGGAGCTGAGAATGACGGTGCTGAGGCTGAGACTGGAAACTCCTGTCTGTATGGTGTCCAGTGCTGGATGGAAAATTTAAAATGACCTTCTGGCACCTGTGTAAATTTGTTCCGTCCTTTTGGTGACTCTGAGCATAGTTTGGGAACCGTGGCCTTAGCTTTCCGGCTTTTGATTTTTTTGGCAGTTGTTGTTTTAGATGCTGTACAGGATTTATTTAGTAAGTTTGTGTCCAAGTAATTCTCCTTAGGTATCCATTTGCCAAGTTTCTGTATACAGTCTAAGAAGAAAGAATGGTCGCACTATTTTTTTTCAGCATTAAGATGTAGAACCACTAAAAACAGGTATTTTTTTAAAAAAGCATTTCACCTGTCGGCTGGACAGATCTCAGATCTGGTCCCATAGGGAAGGAAGGGGTCCAAGGGAAGAAGAAAAGGGGTAAGGGGAGACGAAGGGGAAGTGAGAAGAATGAAGATGTGTTCAGTACAGGAACCTGGAAACCCCAATCACTGTAGACATTACAAGCCATAGCTTGTGCTAAACAAATAGCATCAACAGGTAGGAGAAAGGTGATCGGGAACCAGAGGGGGAAGAGAGAAGGGGCCGTGGAAATATGTCCATGTAACCACTCCCCAAGATGATTGTAAACTGCATGAATTACAAACATGTACTAATAAAATGAAATGTAAAAAAAGCATTTCACTAGATTCAACACACTGCTAACATGTATTTTGTAAGCATGACGTTCTTTGGTTCTAAGGTCAAATTGTTTTTTTTTTACATAAAGTTTTTGAAACATTAGATGTACTTGAAATATGAACGCAGTGTATGTACATCATGGGCAATGCAAACATTGCTGTGCACAGGACAGGGGGTCCCTGGGACTGGAGGGGAGGCCCAGAGGCGGGGCTGGTGCCCACAGTGCCCTGCGGTTCTGGGACTCCAGCCCCCAGTCCCCCTCACCCGGGTACCCTGCCTTCAGACTGCAAAGCTCAACACAGGAGTTGTGCTTTCCGGTCTTTTGGGGGATGCTGCATCCTTTTTAGCATCTTGTTTTGGAGGGTGGGTAATCTTGCGGGCCCATTTTCAATTCTAGATGCTATACCCTTTTCAGGATATTGATTACATAGATAGCAATTGCTTGATTCTTCTTTTAGCCTGGAGAGGATAGAGTGCTCTCTAGTATTTACCCACCGATTGTGCTAAATGAGGAATATTTAGGACCCTTGTGTCAGTGAGCTGCCCAGGGCGCTGAGTGCTCTGTCCAATTCCAGGTCTCCAACTCTGCTCACTCCCTAGAGGTTCCACTAGTGAACTACCTTACCCCGTTTCCACTGTTACATTCCTGAGAGGGAACAGTCACTACACTTTGGTTCCCAGAAGGTAATCCTGTCTTTCTCACACAGCTACTGACAATAAATTTGAAACCCCTAGGGGACAAACACCTACAAGTCATAGATTCCTGCTGGATGAGCCATTTTATGTGGCAGTTTGTTAAGATACTCAAGTCTATGTGAAATATTTAGCAACAACGTTATTTAGAAAAAATTGAAATGATTTTCCCAGATGGAGTTTTCCCCTTGGTATCAATTTTTTCCTACTGGTGTTACTTGTTCCCATTTATCTCGCCAGCTTCAGTGTTGGCTCCAGTATTTTTTCCAATTATTTAAAAGTTGTGTAGTAGGTAACTGATGGAAATTAGTTTTTTATTTTTTAATTTTTATTTTTTGTATATCCTTTTATTGGTACATTTTAGGTGTACAATATAATGACATTCATCATTGGAGATATGCACCTTTACATAGTCTCTCTTGGTTCTTATTTTT
>NW_004624899.1:3171185-3194261 GCF_000247695.1 Heterocephalus glaber | reverse complement strand
CTTTTCTTTCCTTTTTCTGATAAGGTTGGCTAAGGGTTTGTCAATTTTGTTGATTCTTTCGAAGAACCAACTCTTGGCTTCATTGTTTTTTTGTGTCATTCTTAGTCTCCATTGCATTGATTTCTCCTCTGATCTTTATAATTTCCTCCCTTGTATGAGCTTTGAGTTTGTCCTGCTCTTTTTCTAGAAGCTTGAGGCTCAGCATCAGGTTGTTTAATTGGGCTTTCTCTGTTTTCCTGATATGATTATTCACTGCTATGAATTTCCCTCATAAGACCGCTTTCATTGTGTCCCATAGATTGCGATATGTTGTACTGTCATTGTCATTTAATTGAAGGAACTGTCTGAGTTCTTTAATTTCATCTGTGACGCATTGGTTATTCAAAAGTGTGTTGTTCAATTTCCATGTGTTTATGGAGTTTTTGCAGTTTCTTTTGCTGTTGATTTCCAATTTCATCGCACTGTGGTCTGATAATATATAGGGGATAACTTCAATTCCTTTGCACTTCCTAAATATGTTCTATGAGTGAGTATGTGGTCTCACATATTTGGAGAATGACTCGTGTGCAGCTGAAAAGAATGTGTATTCTGATTTTGTGGGGTGAAACACTCTGTAAACATCTGTTAGGTTCATATCTTCAATAGTTTGAGTTCTAGTATTTCCTTGCTTGTTTTTTGTCTGGTTGATCTATCTATTTGTGACAATGGGGTTTTGAGGTCCCCTACTACTGTTGTATTAGTGCTTATGTGGTTTTTCATGTCCATTAGTATTTGTTTTGTATAGTTGGGTGCACAAGTGTTTGGTGCATAGATATTTATGATTGTCATCTCTTCTTCCTCTTGGATTGTTCCCTTTACAAGGATATAGTGTTCTTCTTTGTCTCTCTTAATCAGTGTGAGTTTGAAATCCACTTGGTCTGCAAAGAGGATAGCTATTCCTGCTTTTTTTCGGGTTCTCATCGCATTCCACCCTTTAATTTTCAGTCTATGAGTTTCTTTTTGAATTAAGTGTGTTTCTTGTATGCAACATATTGTTGGATCTTGCTTCTTGACCCATTCTGGCAGTCTATTTCTTTTGATTGGTGAGACCATTAACATTGATGGTTATAACTGATATGTATTGAGTTGTCATTGTCGTGACTTTTTCTTTTTGTTTGATTATCCCCCTTTGCTTTAAATTTCTTGTCCTGCCCAGCAGATTAATTCTGATGGGCTTCCTGGGGTTGTGATCCTCGTTGTCTTTTCCTAGGATTTTGTCTAAAATTTTTTTGGAGTGCTAGTTTGGTATTCATGAGGTTCCTAATGTGCTCTTTTTCATGACAGTATCTTATTTCACCATCAATTTTGAAAGATAGTTTTGCAAGGTACATCAATCTAGGTTGGAGGCTGTTTTCTTTTAGGGCTTGAAACACATCACTCCAAGCTCTTCTTGCCTTGAGGGTTTACATTGAGAAGTCTGCTGTGATTCTGATGGGCTTTCCTTTGTATGTGATTTTTCTTTTTCTCTATCTACTTGTAGAATTTTATTCTTCTGTTTGGTTTCTGGAATATTAACAATTATATGCCTATGTGTAGATTTTTTTCATTAAGGGTAGTTGGAGTCCTATATGCCTTAGTTATCTGTATGTCAAATTCTTTTCCCCTGCTTGGGAAGTTTTCTGCCATCACTTCTGTAAACAGTTTTTTTTATGTCATCTGCACTCTCTCCTTTTTCTTCATTGACTCCAGTGAGTCTTATGTCATTCTTCTTTGCATCATCTAGCAGCTGCTGGATTGATTTCTCATGGTCTCATAAAATTTTAAAGAATTTTTTATTTTCCTGGTCTCTAATTGCAAGCTTATGTTCTATATCTGAAATTCTGTCTTCACATTGGCTCATTCTGCTGCGTAGACTTTCAATGGAGTTTTTAATCTCCTGGAATTCTGTTTGCATCTGTTTTATGGATTCCATTTGTTTCCTATGTTGGCATTCCATCATGTTCCTCAGCTCCTCTATTTTTTCATCTGTATCCTCTCTAGATTTATTAATCATGTCCTGCACTATGGGCACAATCTTTGCTGTTATGTGAGAAATTATCTCTGATTTCATTTTTTCCAGATCGTCTTTCAGTCCCAGTTCAGGGAGTCCAGGTGGTTGAGTATCAGAGTGTTTCATCTCGTCTCCCTTTGGGGTTGCTGTAGGTGATCTGAAAGTCTGGTTCTGTGGCTTGTTTACCTGTCTTCTCATTTTGACGCTGGGGGATAGGGGATGGGGGTGGGGGGTAGGGTGTGTGTGTGTTCCTGGCGCCCTTGTGGCTCACCTCCTCTGGGATTGGAGCCATGGCACGCCTACCCAGAAGCTTCCTCTATGCTGGGAGCCGCAGCACGCCTACTGGGAAGCCTTGTCCTGTCTGTGCTGGCAACTTCGAATCCCTTGGCCTCTTTTTACTGCAGGTCCCTCTGATCATGATCAGTTCTAGGGTCACCAAGCTGCAGCTACCCCCTCCCTCCCCGGCTCTTGGAACTTAATCTATGTTTGATTTCCTGAGGAAAAGCAACAATCTTGTATTTTCTCACATCAAAAGAAATTAACATCTCTGCTACAGAAGTGACTGAAGGAAGCAGTAAACAATTTGTACTTTGCTTAAAATACACAGCTTACAAATGTTCTGTGCTCAGAAATAGTGGCCTACTCGTCTTCCTCCTGTCCCGCCCTCCACTTAGCATAGTTACTTAATTTCACATATTTGCATCTCCCTTGCAGTTACAGGTGTTTTTGAACCTGTGGTCTGACCTCGTGGCACCAGAGTAAGGAATACATTCATTAATTCAATTATTTATTCAAAAATAAGTATCGCTATTTGAGGATATAGCAGCAAGTGAAATGGAAAGTCCATGATTTCATGGACTTCTAGTTGTGACAGAAAGTGAACATAATAAAATTAAATATGAGGTGTACCAAAATAAAGTAAATGTTTAAAAAATCATAACAGTAGGGCCGGGGATTTACCTCAGTGGTTTCGCCACCTGCTGCGCAAGCGCAGGGACCCGAGTTCAATCTGTGGTACCAAAAAAAAAAAAAAATCTTAACAGTAAAAGACACATGGGCATTAATCCCCCTCAAATTTGTTCCCCTTACTTCCAACACACTTGCCTCATCATTCTTGCCATTTTCTGAAGCAGTTCTGCAAGTCCTCTTTCATGAGGTTCTTTATCAGGTGTGACTGAAAAAACCTGGTGAACGTGGCTGCTGCGCACCATCCAGTGGAAAGGCAGAAAAACAGCGCAGTGTGTCTTCATCCGCCTAGTCATGGGGCCTGTCCACCTCATGACTTCCAGCTCTTCCCCAGAGTCATCATGACCATGAAAAATAGGTGTTTGGAGTCTCTTCAGAACATCAAGGCAGCCATGACAGAGCAACCAAAGACTCAGGACTCCAGAACTGCTTCAGAGAGGGCAAGAGGGTATGAGAAGGTGGAGAAACAAGAGGGAGTATTTTGAGGGGATTAATTGCTCTGTGTCTTTTTCGGTAAGAATTTTTAAAAAATGTAAACATTCAACTCAAGTTTGCGTCACACCTCATAGGTGAAGAGGGTCATGTGGAAAAGATGATGGAGTGAAGTAGATCGGTGTGGGAAGAGCGTGTGCAGAGCAGGTCTGGTTGCTCCACGTCTTTTGGTGTCGCACAGCATGGGGATGTGGTTGTCCTTGGCCAGCTTCTGGGAATGTGCCTGAAATGCTGTCGTGTTCATGTTTGGTGATGATGACTTACATGTCCGGAGTAGTGAGGCAGGCTGCTCCAGCTCGTCAGGACTTCGCGGGATTGTTTAGCAAGTTCAAGATACGCATCAGGCATTTCTGCTGGGGCCCCGTGGGTCTGCCACCTGATGCTTCCTGTAACAGGACTGTCCATGTGGCCAGGCCTCTGTGACAGCCTTGGACTGCAGCTCACGTGGCCTTCCTTGCACACACACTTTGCACACAGCTAGAGGACACGCATGGTCTGTAGTCCCAGGGAGGAAAGAGCTCAGACTCCCACGCTGACTTCTAAGAATATATTTTTCCTGGGTTTTTTTGTTTTTGGTGCCAGGGATCGAACTTGGGACCTTGCACCTGCAAGGCAGGTGGCAGAACCACTGAGCTAAATCCCCAGCCCTATTTTTCCTGTTTTATTCTTCAACCTTTGCTGCGGTGTAACCTGTCACTGAGGCTTTTTGGTGCATAACCAGACTTGAAAGTGATCTTAGGCCTTCTGAAACAGGCTGGGGGCAGGAGAAGATGGGAGTCCTGAGGCATCATCCTGACAAAGGATGATGAGAGGAGGAGATGCGGGCATAGGCCGTGTGCATATCTGGGACGAGAGAATTCTAGAAGGAACCGTGTGTGCAAAGACCTGGGAACAAGCCCTCCAAGTCAGGAAGTGTAAGAGGCGGTAATGGGTCGGCGTGTTGTGGACAAAGGAAGAAATGAGCCCACCGGTGCAGTGGGCATCGAAATCAGTCTTCAAGGTGGAAGGTGACGTGGGCCCCCACACGGAAGGGGGAAATGTCCCCTCCCGGCTTTCCTGAATACCTGCTTCTCACGTTCTCTGGAGATCAGTTATTTCTTTTTTCCCCTTTCAATCTTCACATATCCTTCTTCACTTCATCCTTCTTTCCTCAGTCTTTCTACATTTTTACTGAGTTGCTGCAAAGAGAAATTTCACTTCTTTCTCATTTTCATCTGCAATGGTGGTCACGTGGGTGAGCTGAGCTCTGTCACTCCAGGAGGAGGAAACCCTTTCCTGGTGGGCGCCCAGCGCAGAGGCCGGCGATGCCGGAGCGAGGCCGGAGCAAGGCCGGTGACTCTCCGCGTCGGGGCTGCACTCTTCACTTCTCTCCGACCCCTCCAAAACTGGGTTCCAACTTGACCTCAGCCGAGGAACCCTGAGGCACGCCTTTCTCTGAGTTAGGAGCCCAGTACTTCATGGCAGCTACAGCCAGCGCTTTTCCAACACCTGAATTAGCAAAGTGCCCTCCACTGGGCATGGTTTTTCTCCCCACACCTTGTGCCTTCACATACAGGTGGTTAATAAACCTGGATTGAATGCGTTTACAAGTGAGTGGCTTTTTAAAAAAAGTGATTCTAAAGCAGGGTGAAAAATTGGGGTGAACGGCAAAGCAGGAGGAGAAATGGCTGGGTGAGCTAGGACAATAAGTTTTAGGAAATCAGGTCTGATTTATTTCCACTGGGGAGAAAGGGGCCTTTGGGTAGCAAAAAGGATCAGAGTCCAAATTCGAAAGGCTCAGCACTGTTCTTTCCCTATTCAGTTGTCTGTCATTGTGTGGGTTCTTAAATTATAAAGGCTCTTTTTCATGTTATCCATTTCATTAGTTTTGTAAAGCACACTTATTCAAGCCTGCAGCTCTCATGGGAAAAAAATGTGTTTTATTTGCTCCTTAACATGTTTATCTGTGGATATCATGTTATTCTTAGATTTGACAGTGTATGAGGAATATGTGTTTACCATAAATAAATTTGTTTTGGCTTTGACTTCAAACACGGAAACTTAAAAACTTTTTTTTGCTTTGGTTTTACACTCCAAAGCCAATAAGAAATTTTTGGACCAATTCTGGAGCTTAAGCAGTGTAAAAGAGGCTTTTCTATTTTACTGAGTTTTAAAAAAACTTTCCTTTTTCTTTCTTTCCTTTTTGTTTAATTCAGTGCCCTTTAGTCACTGTAAAATAAAGCTTGTGTGTCAGTATCTGAAAAGCTGTAGACTGAACTGTGTAAGCGCTGCACGTCACAGTGCAGAATGCATCGTCGTGAGGCCTTTTCTCCTCATTAGCTCCTTTGCTGTCCTTGCTCCTTTCTAAACTCTCTGCTCTCCAATTAAATAGGGAAATCACGCTGGGATCCTGGGAGAAAGACTAGTACACCTGCTTTGTTGGTATTGTTTTGTGACGTCAAGAATACAATTTTACCTTTACTCTTTGTTATGAACCATTTTCTTGCACTTATTTAGGAAGCTTTACCATGATATACTATTTAGCCAAAATCGCCAGGTTAAATACTCTCATGAAAAAGAAGGAAAAGTTAGGGTTCATTTCCAAAACCAAAAAGAGATCTTAGTATTTTATTGTTGTGATTGTTGCAGTAATGGAAAATAGTTTTCACTAGCAACTGTGGGCTTCACATACAGATTTTGCACCTAATTCGGGGGTTCTTAGAAAGCTCGCTGTGATCTGCAGTGGCCACGGTCAGAACCCTGAAGTTAACGGCCCTTTCCAGGGGTCAGGCAGCCCTCCCTCACCTCGCTCTGGGAAAGCACAGGGCTGAGCTGGAACTGGTACTGCTGTCAAGACGTCTACCCTGGCTGAAAGAGAAGACAGACACAGAAAAGCCAAATGCACAGTGGCACGGGGCCCTCTTCACGGGAGGAGGACAGATCTGCTGGACAAAGAGCCACGACTTAAACTGAGGCTGGGTTAGGATTTTGACAGGTAGAGATGAGAAAAGGACATTTATTGATTTATTTATCTATTTTTGTGTGTGCTACTGGGGGTTAAACCCAGAACCTTCACAATCAGTTACATCCCCAGCCTTTTTTTTTCACTTTTAAAATTTTGAGACAGGGTCTCATTAAGACATTAAATTGTCCAGGTTCAAACTTGAGATCCTCCTGCCTCAGCTTCCCAGAGTGCATGCAACACCATGGGTGTCTGAAAAAGGGCCTCCTGATGGACAAAATAAACGAGTAGTTACACAGTAATAAAGTGGGTTGGCCTTGGGTAGTGACCGGTGAGCCATTTATGTGGCAGCATTGACCAGGGCTCAGCACACCTTTTCTGCAACGTGTCAGGTAGTAAGTGCTTCAGTATTCTCAGGCTAGGTGACGTTGGACTCAAGCATCAAAAGGCTTTGCTGCTGTAGCCATGGCAGCCACAGGGAATGTGAGTGGCTGAGCGTGGCTGGGCATGGTTGTGTCTCAGGAGAACTTTCATTCGGAAGGTTGGGCAGTGCTCAGACTGGGTCTGCAGGCTGCAGTGTGTGGGTCCCGGATGGAAGAGCGTGGTCCGTGAAGAATCAGGTGCGGGGTGGTGGCCAGACTTCAGAGGGTTCTGAATGCCAGGTTCAGGCTTGGGAATTCACTGAGATTCCCTTTAATCAAGCCACGATTGTTCTCTCTTTACTCTACTGGCACTTAAATTTAGTACCTGATTTTTTTTTTTATCACCTGAAGATATTTGTATATGTAGCTGTAAATTAAAGATTTCTCTGTGACTGAACATTTTGCATAATGAGCAAACCAAGTCTCTGAATGTACCCGGTAAAGTCTGACTTGGGTCCTAAGCAGAAATTTGGCTTCCTTTGGACTCTCACCATGGAGTCTCTGTAGGATGGATCAGAAAGTCAGAGCATGGGAAAGGAGAGAAAATGCCTGGGTTGGCCCTTAGGAGATCTGAACTCAAAACTTCGATGTTCTGACACATTGTTCAAAAAATCAGTGTGAACTGATTCCAAAGTACATATTAGACCCATATTTTTGGATGCTTATAGGAATTGCTATGCATCTTAATTCTATATAATTTCATAGATTGTTTTATACTATAGAAAGTTATTTTGTTTCAATATTGCTTTGTTACCATCTTTATTATCAGAAATTCTGCAGTACATTTTTTTCATGGTTTCCCTACGAATACACCTTCTCAATGGAAGACTGTGTTTTATTAATGTTTCTGTCCCCAGTACCTATCTAGCGCCGATCTGACTGAAAGCAGGCAGTCATTAAACATTTGTTGAGTGAATTTATGCAAGTGACCATTTCTGATTGTCCAGAACAATTTTATTCTATATTTTTGTGCTCTTTATTTTTCCTAGTTCTTATCAGAATAAAGTCTTCTAAATTTATTCCATGAAAATATTTAATTAAAAAAATTTTTGACCTGTGATTTGTTTATAGAAGCTTCCATTGTCGCACCATATTCCTGTAGAGAAAACAAGGTTGTAATATATTGAATGAAGTCATTGTAGATGCTTGTGAATAATGGCTAGTTTTGTATGAGAGAAATCTGCAAAGGAGTGGGTTTCTCCATATGCACAGTTGTAGCCCATGTAGGGGCAACAACATAAAGGGATGATGTCTGATTCTCTTGTTAGGAAGTGGGATTGTACTTTTCATCAACCCATCCCGTATGATCTGTATCACCCAAATATATTTTTAAAAACCCTTCCAGACTTTGAGCTACCCATCTACAACAAAGCCATAATGTAGTGTTGGTTCTAATGCCTTTTGAAAGAACATTTCTTTATCCCTCTTATTCTTCGAATTGTAGCGTTTCTGACTACTTCACGAAGCTTCTTTTAATAACCTGCCACAAGATAACCAGCAACCTCAGGACCCAGCTCACTGATACGTATTTTATTTTTACTTGTTTCTCTCAACATTTAAACTATATGTTTTCTAAGAGCACAGTTGAAACGAGTTGAAATTGAACCAATTTACAACCAATGGTGACATACTGAAAAGAAGATTATGTGGGCAAGACATAATGATTATAATTAAGCGACGGAGAAAATGTTATGTTCCTAGGAAGCTGAACAACACAATGGGGAAGAGTAGGTAGATTATGGAGACAATTGCACCTCTGGGTGAAAATTACCCGTTTAATCACGAAATCTGCCTGGTCTAAGTGCCAAGGAGTTTTGTTGGAGGGCAGAACTGGTAAAGGGGGTTGTGCCTATGTATTGCTTCTGGCTGCCGGTGCCGTTTGCTTGATCAAATAGTTCATACAACGGAAGTCAGAAGTATTGTGGTTAAGTTCTGAGCAGGTAATTCTTTATATGTTTTTATTTGAATGGAAATAAGCTTTTCTTGCCTTTTGAATTGCTTTAACCAAGCTCTCAGCCAGGTTATTATTATTATTAATTTTTATTCTCATACTTTTGCTGGGGTATGTGCGGAGTGAAAGAAAAAACAGTTCAAGGATGGAAAAAAGAGGCTGAAGGACAAGAAATGAGCATTTCCCTCTCAGCGTTGGCTGGAGAGAAAAAGCACAGGAGTAAATATGACGAGTGCCTCCTTCACAAACAGGTCAACGGGATGGTGAGCGAGCAGAGTGTAGGCGGTGGGGTCAGGAACTTGCTCACTGTTCCTTGTTTTCATACGGGGAGATAAATGTCTCGCAGTTCATTAGGACGGAGTTGAGTGAGGTGAAATTTCCAGCAATGGGCCTGGTATGTGTATCACATGAAAACGTATGCATTTCTAAAACTTGTGTTTTATGACGTCGACTTTTACTAAGTGGGACCTGGGAGGAGACCATTGTAAGAAAAAAAGCTGGCTAGTTGTTTTCTAAGTCAAACTGGAGAGGAGCCTGCTGGTCAGGCTTCATTACGTCCTTATTTTTTAAGTCTACAAAGAGACAGAAGATTCCGGTAGGAGTCTCATCAGCGAGGAAGGCTGTGGTTTTGAGGATCAAGATTGGACCCTCACAAAGCTTTTTTTCCTATAAATATATTTTCTCATTGGATTTGCAGCATTATATGTGAAGAATGAAACCATACATTCTGGATTAGGAAATATTTTAAAAAACATTTTGTGAATCAAACCCAGCTTCAGGTTGTCAGGTTATCGTGTCTTATTTTGGCGTCTGTTCTTTTACAAGGACGAAACAGATGGAATCTACAGTTATTTTGTGAATTTAACTTAAGATGTTACCACAGATTGGAATTTTTAAATGCAAGGGCTCTCAGAATTTCTGAAATTGATGTTTAAAGCAAATGAATTAATAAAACTTCCCTGTTGAATCTTATTTTCTAATATGTTATCGAAGGAGCCATTTTAGGCGCATTTGGTTTCAATAAACCAATTACCAAATTTAAACAGGGAATCCTAATTCCCTCGGCTTTTACTTATATCCAGCCTCTCTCTCTCCTCTCATATTTAACATTATCCTTCCTCACTGGGGATTTAGCTCAGTGGTTCCGCTGCCTTCCTCACAAGCTCAAGATCCCGACTTCTATTCCCGGTACCAAAAAAATTTTTTTTCCTTCCTGTATTTTCTCTTTTTTTTGTTTTTTTTTTTTGGTACTGGGGATCGAACTCGGGACCGTGCACTTGCGAGGCAGGCAGCAGAAGCACTGAGCTAAATCCCTGGCCTTGTATTTTCTCTTATACAAGATAGAATGGCCTATTAAGAAAATATCCTAGGGTGTGGGATTTATCTCAGTGGTGCCACTGCCTGCTTTGCAAGTGCAAGGTCCCGAGTTCAATCCCTGGTACAAAAAAAAAAAGAAAGAAAGAAAGGAAAGAAAAAGAAAGGAAGGAAAGAAAAGAAAAGAGAAGAGAAAAGAAAAGAAAAGAAAGAAAATATCCTATATCTACAGTTATACTCTGTATCATTTAAGGTGATTGCTTTAGGGGCAAACAACAAACAGTGACCCTGGCCACAGCAAACAGACTTCACAGAAAGGGTTATGATATACTCACAGACCAGCCAGCGCTTTCGGGAAGAGAGATCAAGACTGAAGGTTTTAGCTCTGAAAACCTAATGGGAATGAGCTCATAGACTTTCTAGGAAATTCAGCGCTTAGCAATTATTGGCTTCAGTGTATCTTTATTTACATTTTTATGTCCTAATTGATCTCTGCCATGCATTAGTGAGCCCTTTAGGCCAATGGCTCAATAAATGAATATATTTTGATGAGGGGCTGAATGGCTGAGGGAATTATTTTGAATTGAGCAGCAGCTGCTTATCCTTTATAAGCATAGTTGTTAGTACTAGATGGATGCACTCAACTACATTTGGCTTAGGCCATCATGTTATATATATTGCAACCTTTTATTATTTTACCCAAGATTTATACTTTCCACTTAATTTTGTGGTCATGGTTAAGCATATGTGTGTGTGGCCAGGAGATGCTTTTATTGTTTCTTTTAAAATTTCTGTTAGGTAAGAATTTAAACTCCCAATGATGATTGCAATCATATATTGAGTTAATTTTAATAGTTTGACCCCAAGACTCACTGCTGTAAGGTGCAAAGATATTGTTGGACAATTTCTTCATTTCTTCATTGGTAAAATGGACTTGATAATATATATTTTGCAAAGGTATACTGAGATTTTTGTGATAATATGCATGCAGAGCTTGGCACTAGGGACAATATTCATTCCCAGCTCAATAAGATATTTTGGTTTTAAACCAGTAGAAACACAATTTTATTTATTTTAGAGTGAGATGATACAAATGGGGTGAATTTATCATATGATGGAAAAAATATTGCAATAGTTGAGGAACAGTTGAAGTTGAAGCATTAAGCTTAACTGATCGCTTAGTACCTGATGTTCCTAACTTTATGTATAAAAGTAATGACACTGATGAATACTCACAAATAATTTCACCTCCCACAGGCTCTTAGAAATGCTGAGGAAACATAGGCGTGGATACACTTCAGTTATCTACATTTTGTCTCTGAGTCTCTTCCTCATAGTTGGTTTGGATGTGGCCTTGTGTCTCTTAAGGAACATACTCGTAGTGAGACTATGTTCTGAAAACATTAGGCGATTCAGTAGTTGTGTGAACCCCACAGAGCAGACTTAGACATACCTAGAGGGTAGAGATCAGTCAGTAGGCGTGGTCTCTGTGTACAGTCAGGGTGCTGCTACCAGGTAATGTGGCATCTGTTTCGTAGTTGCCATTGTTGTATAAGTAGAAGTACACTCCAAAGTAACGATAAAAGCATAACGTATAAACACACCAACCAGAAACATAGTTTATTGTCACTCTCAAGCAATATTACTGTTCGTAATTGTGTGTGCTGTGCCTTGTGCTATTGGCAGCACAGTAGGTCTGTTTATGCCGGCGTTCTGACACACTTGGGAGGCATGCATTGTGCGCAGCGTGATGGGTTTGATGTCACCAAGTGGTAGGACCAGTGCCCTTCGTGTGGTCTGTCATGACCAAGGTGTTACGTGGTATATGTGACAGCAGTATAATGTCCTGGAAATCAACAGTGTTTTGTGTAACAGTGTTTTTAATCTGTGATTTTCCAGATACAATTCTCTTCTCCTTCCTCAGTTCTTCCCCCGTACCCTTCAGTCTGGGATGAGGGCTGCTTTTGAGAGTATAATGAGGCGGCACCCAGTGGGGAGGAAGGGCTGGCCCTGGTTGGCCTCCTGTCCCCTCCATCCTCTGTGAGCTGGCCGTGGCTCCCTCTCCGTTAGTTACAGTGTGTGTGGCAGAAAGAAAACAGAATGATCTCTCTAATGAGAGTTGTCCGATGAGTCAAGAAATTTATGCACTTAAAAATTAACGCAGTCGCTGGCTCATTCACCTTCAGCACAGTTTAGCTCTTAGTAGGCTTAATTATCATATAAGAGGACATACACTGAAATATGTTTGTGTTTGACTACATAGAGGATAGCTTTTGTATAACATTTAACCTTATTTTTAGGCTGTTACTTTTTAGCTTGCTGGACTGTACCTTTCCTAGGACTGAGTCGCTAATTGGTACCATTTTATTTAAAATGTCTCTCTGATCCTAAGGCAAATTAAGGTTTATTTTAACAAAGTTAGAGGGGTCGAGGCATAATGACACTCTGTTGGTAATATTGTGGCTTAATGAACATTGACTCGGACTTTTTGACGTGCTCGTCTCAATAAAAAAATATGTAAAGTAAAAATGGTTCTGTTTATGCAAATGTAGAGCAGCATGACCAGTCCTCAGGACACATTTCCTGGCAGTGTTCCGTGAGGTTGTGCAGTGATCTCCAACTGTGCAATAATAGCTTCTATTACACATTATCATGTTCATAGGCAAGCATATTGTTTGCATTATTTGGTTTTATTATTTTAAAGTAGTTTCAGTCTTCTAGTTTTCGGACTTAGGTGAGTAGCTTACCCGAAGTCCCAAGTCTAAGGAGTGGCAAAGTCGGACCTGGACGGGTTATAGAGCCCACTTACACGGGAGAGAAAACATCTTTGGCAGAGGCACGTTCATGGTGTGGGAGCTCTTTTTTAGTCAGGTATTGTCATTAGTAAATCTAGTGAACACATTGTCAAGATCTGTCATTGAGTAGTAAGACCAGAGGTTTAGGCAGAAACCAGCTTTGAGTCTCATTTTTTTCAATTGATGTTAGTATACTTTTTATATAGTCAATACATAATGATTTTTGATATTTTAGAGAAAGATTTCTGTTTGATATTTTGTGTGTCTAGAACAGAAAAGCAACCATTGCTTTCCAGACCACAAATTAAAGGAGCTAGTCGTGCATTAATGGGTTCTTTTATATGGCATTTTAATCTAAAAACATGTGCTATTTCAGAATTAGTATTAAATCTGTATAACCCTGACATACACAATTTAAAGAAGAAAAGGTTTACTGTGGCTCACGGTTTGAGAAGTTTCAGCCCATGGTTGACTGGCTCTGAGGAGAAGATATTATGGCAAAGGGGCGTAAGAGAGGAAAGCTGTTCACCTGGTGGGGGCTGAAGCAGAGAGAAGAGGAGAGCCAAGGGAAGGAGGGAGGGAGGGAGAGAGAGAGAGAGAGAGGCAGAGGCTGGTGACAGGAAGGAATGTATCCTTCCAGGTCCTAGCTCCAGTGACCCACTTTCTTCTACCACCTGAGCCCATCAGCAGATTAAGCCATCAGCGAGGTCCTCACCCCCGTGATCTAGTGAGACAGTGCATAAATGTACTTTTCCAAAGAAAGAAATCCTATCTTTCAATTTTTCCACTCCTCCCCTTTTAACAGAAAACTATGGAGTAATAATTCTGTGCTGTTTTAATAATAAATATTCAAATTGAAATGTTCTTACCTTTTCTTTATCCATCCACCAATGGGTGTTTCCCAAATGTAACAACAGTTTTTTCTTGTTATTCAGGTGTGTTGAACAATGTCCTAACCTATAGTGCCATGCTTTCTAGGCTCTAACGTGCTGTGATTTCTGTCCCCCTTCTCTTCTAGTGTCTGTATTTGTACTGAAAGTCCAGGTGAATGACATCATCAGTCGTCAGTACCTGAGTCAGGCAATTGTAGAAGTATTTGTAAACTACACGAAGACAAATTCCACGGTGACTAAGAGCAATGGCGCAGTGTTGATAAAAGTACCCTACAAGTTAGGACTCGGCTTAACCATTGTTGCTTATAAAGACGGCTACGTGTTGACCTCACTGCCGTGGAGGACCAGGAGAATGCCCAGTAAGTGCCCAGACAGTGTTTTGGATTTGCTAAATGTAAATGATCCCCCAGCCCGTTTTAGGAATATCTTGCTCTTGGCAGCTGGAAATGAGAATGTGAGAGAGAAGGCCACCTAAGGAGGTTGGAAGGAGGGTCAGCTTGGAGGAAACGTCCTCTCAGTCTCTCTGGCTGCTATAATAAAATACCAAAAAAACACTGGGTGGCTTAAACACAGCAGAGATTTGTTTCTCACAGTTCTGGAGGTTGGGAGGTCCAAGGTCACAGTGCCACCAGGCTCAGTGTACTTTCTGCTTACAGGTGACACGTCCTCTCTGTTCCCTGTTGTGGAAGGGGTAAAGGAGCTCCCTGGGGCCTGTTTTAAGGGGACTAACTCCGTTCATGAAAGCTTTGCCCTCTTAACCTAATTATCATGCAAAGGCCCCATCTCGTAATGCTGTCAGCTTGGGGCTTGGGATTTCAACATGAATTTTAAGGGTCACAAACAGCAGACCGTAGCAAGTATAAAGGCACTTTTTCCTTCTAAAGAGGAATTGTGAGCATGAGCTGTGCTCCATACGAAGCTTGTCTGCAGTGGCATGGGGGACTGGTGTGCCTGAAGGATTGGGAAGAAGGGGTGGGGCCGGGTGAAGCGGGAGTGGTGATGAAGGGGCTTCTAAGGAGGTGCTCACCAGCAAGGCGGTTACTATAGGTTCTTGAGTGCATTGAGGTGAGTTGAGTGGAAGCCGGGTCTACTCAACAGTGTATGATGCAGCAAGACGAAAGCAGACTCAGAGTGTGCTGTGGCAGTGCTAATGGTGGACAGGGACAACTGACACGCTCCTTTCCACCGCGAGGAGGACAGGGCTAGCACAAGAGCCATTGAGAAGGCAGCACTGGGAGGGCTGGGTGCCGAGGAGCGGGCAGTGGGAAGGGTGTGGCACAGAAGATGCCAGACTACAGTGAGGCTGATCAGAAGGGTGCTACGTTAGGCTGTCAGTCCTCTCTCTTTTTGTCAAAGAACAAATGAATTAAACACAATTAGTCATTTAATAAAGATAGAAAAATAATTAAGGAAGCCAGATAAAATGAGAAAAGGAAATAATAAAGATTAAAGTGGATTGGCATAGATTGGAAAATATAAAGATGAAATAGTTGACAGAATATTGGAAAATAGCATCATGGATACCTCCGGCTAATCCAGATAATAAGCCCCAAGGAAATAAGAGAAGGCAAGAAATGAAAAGGAATACATACAAGCGTTTTAAGAATTTATAAAAGCATCGTACAATTGAATTTTTCTTTTTTTTCTTTTTTTGGTACCGGGGATCGAACTTGGGACCTTGTGCTTGTGAGGCAGGTGGCGGAACCACTGAGCTAAATCCCCAGCCCAATTGAATAATTTTCTGATCTGTAAATAACTACTTTGATTTCGGATGATGTTTAATCATCATTGTATTCTAGGTATAAAAACCAATAATCCTTATATTCCAGGTACAAAAAACCCAATGTAAAGATTATTTTAAAAAGTATTCCAGAGCTTTTATGAAAATAATATACCCTTATCTCAAGACCTAACAAAGGTAATACAAACTTTAGATGGCCCTGTATTTGCTCTTTCACACACACAACAAAACACACACACACGCACGCACACACACACATTTCTACAGATTAATCTTACCTGTAACTAAATGCAACGATTCTAAAACAGAAGGGTGAAAAGAAGTTTGCCATTATTCAAATATAACATCCAGTCAAGACCAGGTAGGATTTTTATACATTGCAGGACTATGAGAGTGTCAAATGAAACTCTATTAACTTTATATGGAAAACTAATAAAACAAAACATAGCTACCATCTTATATCAGTAGTTGTCTGTATCTATGCCTAATTTTAACAAATCTTTAAAAAACCATGATAATCAAGACATCCCTAACATATAAGGACCTCCTTCTCATACTTAAATAAAATGTTAGAGGCAATTCTCCTAAAATAAGAGAGTAAGCTCAGATGTTCATTATTATTTCACATCACAGCAGTTCTTGGAATAGGAAAGGTATTAATAGAAAAAAGGGAGGAAAAGAGGATCAAGCAAATGTTTCCTGAAGTGATTTTATCCTGGAAAACTATAGATCATCAATTCCCTTTCTAAGTTCTGGGCACAGGACTGAGGTCCTCACCACGCTAAGCCTCAATCTCAGCTCCAGAGCATCAGCCTTACAACTCTTACAATTCATAGACTTTCAACAGATACTGATTACAAAATTGGCATCGATACAAATATCAGTACATGCTGTTATATACTGACAGTAGTAAGTAATTAGGAAAAATGATGACAAGTCCCTCTCAGAACAATGAGAACAAACAACATATACAGAAAAAAAGGTAAAACAACTCTATGTGTGGAGAAACAAATTACCAAATATGACTAATATATCTAGAAAACACCGAAGTAAACTAAAATCCTGAATAACTGGACAAACATATTTCTTCTATGGAAGCCTGACTATTGTTAAGATTTCAATTTTTGCCTCATTGGTTTATATACTTAATTCATTTAAAAAGAAAAAAAATTTTGGCAAAACTTCAATCCTTCAGGAATAAATGTGTAAAGATACCTGGTCATTTTTTTTTTAAATGAAAAGATTCATTAGAGGTAGTTTGTCATTCCACACAACTAAAATATTAGGCAGATATAGCTACAAAAATAGCAACCGAGGTTGGAAATATATTTGAAACAATAAAGGATGATGTCTTTGATATGCAAAGAATTCATACATATTAAAAATCATACTTGAATAAGGTAAATAGGCAATTGTCAAAGAAATGAAATATAAATGATGAGTAAGCACGACAACATACTTCATCTTCCTAATAGTCTGAGCTCTGTACACTGAAGAAATAACACTTCTTAGATTTTTCTCCTTACGCAAGTTCATAAAAAGTGATTATTCTCAGTATTGACAAAGCAAGATGGGTCAACATTCTCATTCATTAGTCGGGGTGGTGCTCATTGGCTCAGAGGTTGTAAAATTTGCAACTTTTAAAGTACGTGTTAGAAACTTCAAAATCTTCATCAACTTTAACTCAGTAGTACACCACTGTATTCTCTTAAAAACATACAAAGAAACAGAGGGGACAGATATTTGTGCACCACTTTGTTGGTTCCGTTATTTTGGTAAAAATAGCAAAGTGGGAATAACCTAAGCCTGCAGGGTCAATGTGGTGAGGGAGTGAGTTGCATACTGCAGCAAAAGAACTGTATGCCCTTACACATGTTCCAGGAAAGGGCCATAGAGAGACAGGGAAACTGACGTTATTAAATGAAAGCGGCAGGGTAAAATTATTCTGCATACAATATCATTCTCCTGATTGGAAAAGAACTCATAGGAAAAGCCAACTAAAATATTATTAATTACTTCCTCTGAGGAAATTTTGAAATGACCATCATTTTGTTCTTATTCCTTGCTATGTCCTCTTCTTGTTCACCATAGATATTTACCCCTTTTTAGTAAGAAAAAAGTGTTTACATGAAAAACGATCTGAACTGTAGGATGTAGTCATGTTCACAAAGATTCCCCTCAGGTTTCACAGCTGTAAGCAGCTGTCAAGGCCCTTTCCTTTCAGCAACCTGTGACTGAAAAGCGTTCAAATGTAGGACCGTTCCCTGCTTGGAATCACTGTGAGGTCCAAATTCCTACCTCACCACCCCTCTCCAGTGTAATAAATCCATTAACCAGCCGAAGTGTTGATGTATCCTGAGATTGGAATGACACTTTCCTTTGGTGATTCTCATTTCCTGTGGAAGGAACAAAGGACAGTCCCTTTCATGTCCATCCGTCACCGTATACTTGTTCCATGCTCCCCTTTTCTCATACTTCCTTTAAAGATCTTTAAGCATCAAAGTATTAAAAGCATTGCTGGGCAAATGTGTTTAATCCTCTAAGAGGTTTGAGGAGACTGTGTTATTTCTGTTCATTTTGTGTACTCATATGTCGCAGAGGGATACAAAATGAGAGTTTGTGTTTTGGTAACTCCTCAAAACTTACCCTCCTTTTGTATGATTGGTTAATTTGGTTTGTTCTTGCTCATAAAATTGTCTTTTTTTGGTACCGGGGATCAAACTTGGGACCTTGTGCTTGCGAAGCAAGCAGTGGAACCACTGAGCTAAATCCCCAGCCCCAAAATTGTCTTTTGTGCCAACTTCTTAACCCAGAATTTGAAACAGTGTAGCCATATTCCAGGTGATCTGCACCCACCTACTCCTCGTGGCTATTCCACATGCCCGCCTTTGCAGACAGGTTCAGCCCACACTGCACTGCTGCTGCAGGTTGCTTGCGGGGCACTGCTGCATGCTGCAATCTCCTCTGCCTGCTCTGAGGTGGTCTGCAGATATCGCATGCAGAAGAGCATCTCATCTTATGTGGGCAGAGAACCTTGACTCACAGAGCCAAGAAAAACTTTTTGTAAAGTTTCCAAGAACTAAATAACAAGTAATAATTATATAGAGAAAATAGCAGGAAATTATTTAAGCACTTAGCTCGATCATTTATATCAGGGTCCACTTGTAGAACATCATTAGTCAGCTTGATAAAAATTACTCTTTGGAATAGAAGATATGAGTAAATTAAAATAATGATGCCCAGCAGTTTCTTCTGACTTTATTGTGTTCTTTTTTCCTCCATCATATTTCACATTCATTCTTCCTTTGTTTTCAGTTGTTCTTTCCAATAAGCAATTTGCTTTTTTTTTTCTTTTCAATTTTTAGGATTTGCTATATCAGAACTTATCCCTGCCTTTCCCCTACATTAACTATTTTAATTGCGCTATGTTTCACAGTATATTCATCAGTTACACTTTCACTGTTCCCGCAAAGCCAAGCAAATATATGGCTATTTGAAGACACTGTTTTGATTACTGGAAAATTAGCTGGTAAGTACATTGTTTCTTTCCTAGTGAGGAAAGAAAGTCATCATTGTTTAAGTAAATCAGTAATGCATATAACTTGAAAAAAATCTAAAGTGATCAGCGATAATTAGCATTGACTTTAAGTTGACCTCAATCAAAACTAATCGTATTATAAAACTATAATATGTGTTTCTCATGTAGTGGGAATCATTTTCTCTTTTACCACTTTGGCTTCCCAATTGAGAATGTTCAAGTTTAGGAAATATTGGAAAGAGCTTCTGTATGTCCTTCTTCCTAAATTACATCCCTCACTGGGGCTTTAGTGGTCAGTGAAATAGGAGAAGGGACAGAAATCATGTCACCCAGACTTGCAAGGCTTTCTAGTTGCAGGTTCTTTCCATTCCTACCTCCTTGGTGATCTTTCGGCTTGTGTGGGAAAGGCCTGAGACTGGCTAATTTTTGTATGTGCTAGGTAGACTTGATTTTTCCCTACTTGCGTATCCGAAGAGAAAGATGTAAAACTCTACTTTAGGTGCAGATTCCAGCTATGTCCTCTAAATCAGACGAACCTTTAAGATGAGAATTTGATCCTTATGTTGCCTGCCTGCACCCCTTAATTAGTGCTTAGGAGAAACTCAGGCATTCTGTGACTCTTTGCTACATATTATACAATGCCTTTACCATAGACAACAATTTTCTTGTTTGTTTATTCTGTATGGGTGAAATGACTGGTAAGGGTAGAAAACTCTCAAGGTAGAGTCCAATGAGAGAGTCATCATATGACATTTTCCTTTTGTGGGAACAAAATATCTAACATACACACCTTAAAGGAGGCATGTGTAGTTTGGCTCATGGTTTCAGAGATTTCAGTCCATGGTTGACTGGCTCCAAGGGGGAAACATCATGGTGGAGGCACATGACATAGGAAAGCTACTCAACCTGTGACAGCAAGGAAGCAGAGAGCAGGGAGAGCCAGAGAGTGAGAAAGTGGCCAGAGATCAGGTTAGACCCTAAAGTCACTGCCCACTGACCCACCTAGATGAATCCAGAGGTGTGCTTCCCTCATCTCAGGCCAACCAAGTTGGTGATCAAGGCTAACCATCTTTTACAGTCATGGAGAAACACCTGTTTATAGAAGTTGTTTTTATCTTTATTTATTTATTTCGGTACTGAGGATCGAACTTAGGTCCTTGCACTTGCTCAGCAGGCGGCGAAACCACTGAGCTAAATCTCCAGCCCTAACTAGATATTTTGTATAGAGTGCATGTTTTCAGAACTTTGTATATAATTAATTCACATACTTTAGAAGTGTAAGTTGTACATAGTACTTAAAGTGATCTAAGGTATCGAACTGTACCTTCTGATAACTTAACCAAACAAGAATGTATATTATAGTTGTGCTCTTAAAGAGCTGTTTGTTTTTCAGGTATTATTTTTCTGGATTAACACATAATAAACTAGAAGTTGATATCTTACATTATTCTATCATTTAGTATAAAGAAACTGTAAAAATTGATACTCTAGGGCCTGGGATTTAGCTCAGTGGCACTGTGCTTGCCTGGCAAACACAAGGTCCTGAGTTCGATCTCCAGTACGCCCCCCCCCTCAAAAAAATTGATACTCTGTTTATCCTAATAATTTAAATGATTTCTTCTGCCTTTATGAGTGATATTAGTAAGAGCCAAAGCAAAAGCTGATGTTTCTGATAATTTTAATTTTAATGATTTAAAAATGAGTTGTTACATAAAATCTACTGGTTACAGATATATCCATATCGTCACTGAGTTCTCATTTGATAAATGCTATATAATCAATCAAAAATTACTGAAATTAGATAATATTTATAAATCGAATACTTAACATTTGGAAAACTTTGAATGCATATCTACTGTGTTATGTGGCTGTCTGTAATCAGACACCTCTTGCAAGTTGCTGAAAATATGGTGATAAACAGCTGGAGCCAAAAGGAGATTTTTTTTTTTTTTGGTACCAGGGATCAAACTCGGGGCCTTGTGGTTGTGTGGCAGGAGCTTGAACCTCTGAGCTAAATCCCTGGCCCAGAGATTTTTTTTTTTAAAGTGGTAGGATCAGCTTTACACTTTGCAGTAGTGGAAAACTAGTTTTTCTCTCTCTCCATTTTTAAATTTTTCCACTCTTTGAATATTGGCTCGATTTTCAAACAGGGTCTCAATTTGGTCACAGAAGGGTTATCACAGACATATGCCTGCTCACGGAAAATCCCATGGGGGGTGGGAACAAGCCTTCTCTTCAAGTCCATGCAAAACTCACATCATTCTCATTAAGTGACTGGAGAGGAGCCCATTGTGGGGCAAACTGGGCCAAGAGGAGAATGAGATGGTTTTGTTGGCTTCAGGCTGTCCTGGCCTCCACCACCAAGGTGCAGTCCCTGTTACAGAGATGAAAACTCAAGCGACCCACATGGCTTACAAGTGGCCAGTAAGAGGTCCCTAAAGTGAAACCCAAAAAAGCCTGCAGAGATTCTGGGCAGCAGACTCAAGCAGTCTTTACTGCAAAGGTGCTTTGTGTGGTCTAAAGAAAGGGAAATTTCTTAGCCAGTTCTGGATTTAAAGTAATAATTATTAAAGATGTTAGGGTCTTTTAGAAATAATTACATCCGCTTTTGTTAAAATGTCCTCTCCAATGGTGCAATGCTTAATATACATTGGTTTTTTGTATTTGTTAATGAGGTTTCCCTTCTGCAGATGCCAAATCTCAACCAAGTGTCCAGTTTTCAAAAGCTTTAATTAAACTTCCGGACAACCATCACATTAGCAATGTCACTGGCTACCTTACAGTGCTGCAGCAGTTTCTGAAAGTGAACAATTTTCAGTATACAACCGGAATCACTCTCAATAATCCAGGTACTTCCTAGTTTTTACATAATATAACCATATCTATAAGAAACATTACTACATAAATCTTCTATCAAATGGAATTTATTAAGGGATTTAGATAGTTATTAGAAATTTGATATTCATTTAAGCTTTGGAGGACACATATCACTTTTTTTTTTTTTTTTTGGTACTGGGGATTGAACTCGGGACCTTGCGCTTGTGAAGCAGGCACTGGAACCACTGAGCTAAATCCCCGGCCACATGTCACTTTTAAAACATAAATCTATGAAGTTTTAAAAAAATGTTTCTAAGCAATTCTCTTATCCAATGAAAGAATGATTACACCAGAGTCTTTGGCCTGCATTATCTCAAATTAATGAAAATTTCGTTTCATTTAAATTCATTTGATTTATTTAATTCATTTCATTTGATCTAAAACAAGTAAGTAAAGTATAGAAAATAGTTATGGTTATTATAAACTTTGGAAATAAAAAATACACTTAAAAATGGGAATTGGCTTTGAAGACATTTATACATGTCTTTTTTTTTTCTTGGCACGGGGGATTGAACTCAGAACCTTGCACTTGCGAGGTAGGCACAGTGCCACTGAGCTAAATCACCAGACCTTATACATGTCTTTTCATAATTTGGGTTCCTGTTCAGTGTTGCCAAACTCATGAGCGAGGTCAGTGATTATAGAGATATTAAAAAGAATCAAGCATATAGATTGGCGTAAGATATTGTAATTTTTCTTTTTTATGTATATTAGCTATTTTCAGTAAATATTGTAAATATATGCTTTCCAGAGTCAGCAGCTTTTTTTGTTTGTTTGTTTTTGGTACTGGGGATCGAACTCGGGACCTTGCACTTTCGAGGCAGGAGGTGGAACCACTGAGCTAAATCCCTGGCCCTTGTTTTTTGTTTTTTTGAGACAAGTTCTCACTATGTAGCTCAGGCTCGCCATGATCTCTTGGGGGATCTTCCTGCCTCAGGCTCTGGAGTGCTGGGATTACTGGCATGCTGCATGATGTCTGGCTGTCCAGAGTTGTGATTTTTTTTCCATTAAGTTTATTGGTACATTAAAATACAGTTACATTCATCATTGGGATCTTGTACCTTTACATGACATATCTTGTTTTTCCCCCTTCCCCTGCCCGCCCTTCATCCCCTCC
>NW_004624899.1:3157717-3169550 GCF_000247695.1 Heterocephalus glaber | reverse complement strand
TCCCTCTCCCTCTCCCTCTCCCCTTCTCTCTCTCTCTCTCTCTTTATTTTTTAGTCCTGGGGATTGAACCCAGAGCCTCTGCACTAAGCTACATCCCTAGCCTTTTTTATATTTTAATTTCAATTTTAGTATTTTTTTTCCCATTTAGTTTATTGGTACACTCTAGGTATATAATACAGTTACATTCATCTTTGGGATCTTGTACCTTTACATCATGTATCTTGGTTATTTTTTCTCAATTATATTACGAATAAGTGTATTTCAAGACATAATTTTAAACAAATACTGATATTAAGATCGCTGATTTAAGCTGCCCAAGCTAGACTTGAACTTGCCATCCTCCTGAGTCAGCTTCCCGGAGTGCGGGATTACAAGTCTCCACCTCCACACCCAGCAAACAGGGACTTTTGTTAGCATAAGTAATTTTATATGTGTGCATTCAGTGTATCGTTGGAGGCCATATGAGGATGTGGGGCCAGTAGGAGTTTTGTAAATATTTGTTAAATGAGTGAATAAAGCTCTAGCTTTGAAACCAAAGATTCAAAAATTACTTTTGGACAAATGCAAATAATAATGTGGAAAGTATACTTTCTCTGTTTCTAATGTGAGCAAATTACTTAGAAAATTTAAAATTATCAATTCATAGGAATAAATACCATAATTTAAACAGTCTAGCCATGTTTTCATTCATTTTATTTGTTTGTTTGGTTTTTTTTTCGTACCGGGGATTGAACTTGGGTCCTTGTGCTTGCGCAGCATGTGGCGAAACCACTGAGCTAAATCCCCAGCCCAGATTTCCATTTTTAATAAGAAAACTTTTTCCATTCGGAGTGCAGCTGAGTCCATGGGTTGTGGGAAACAAGGTAGGTGTTTCAGGTCCATATCTGCATGGACCAAGTGAGATGGTAGAGCCTTTATTTGGGAATAGTAGTGAGATGTGTTTTTAAGTTTTTAAAAACATTTAATTGGATTCCAGTGTCCTTAATCATTAACTGTGTGAGATTTAGATAACTCAAGCTTAGACTGATTTTTCAGTGTTACATTAGATGGTTTTTATTTATTTATGCAATATTTTGAAATTACTTTGGAAAAAATCTTTAATGGGAAGTCAGTAACTATTTGATATTAAAATGGATAACAATGGGTGGAAAATAGAGAAGCTAGATATTTTAGACCCATATAATTTTTATGTAATTATAGTTTATGTATCATTTTAATATATTGTCCTCTATTTTAGGTTTTGAAAACACTGAATTGACTCCTCTCGCTGCGATATGTGTGAAAATATATTCTGGAGGAAAAGAATTAAAAGTGGATGGTTCCGTCCAAGTGTCTCTCCCTCTTCTGAGCGCGAATCATCTAAGTGCCGGGGATCGCATTCCTGCTTGGACATTCGACATGAACACGGGTGAGTTGGCTGGGCAGACATCTCTGAGTAATTGAAGATTCCACTTTAGAATTTGATATAGCTCTAGCCTTCCAGTGACACGACTTCACACACTTTGTTAGTAACCAAAATGGACCCGATTTTGATTAATATGGGGCCGGGAATTTAGCTCAGTGTTGCCGCCACCTGTCTTGCAAGCTCAAGGTCCCAAGTTCGATCCTCAGTGCCAAAAACCAAACAAACAAGCAAAAAAATAATTATGGGCAGATATGATACCTATACATTATGTCAAAAAATAGTGTTTTTGAGTCACAGTGTCTTGCATTTTTTATACTGCCAACATTTTAAGGCAGAAAAAATTTTAAAAATCTACCCTTTTAAGAGTTTTTGTTTTGATAGGCAACATACCCTTATCTAAAAGCTTAGTTAAAGCAATTAAATAATGTAGACTAATTTCATAAAAATAGAAACATTATGTGGTGAAGAGAGTGGAAATATAGAAAGGATTAGTTTTAGTGTTGTGTAGCACCGTAATTATTAGGGTAATATTGTCTGCAACAATATATAAAATATTCCAAAATAAGTAGAAAGGGGAGGAATCCAAGGATTCCTAACATATGGAAATGATAAATGTTTGAGGAGACGGAAATGCAAATTACTCTGACTTAATCATTATATCTTGCATATGCATGTCAAATTATATTTTACCCCAAAATACGTATACAAATGTGTTAAATAAAAATAAAAGCCAGTTTTACATGCTGTAAATAATTTATTACAACAATAAGCCAAAATACAAATATATACCAAACTTATAAATAGCTGTTGTTATTTGCTTATAAAACTTCATAAGGGGCCGGGGATTTAGCTCAGTGGTTTCGGCACCTGCTGCACAAGCTCAAGGATCTGAGTTCAATCCCTGGTACCAAAAAAAAAAAAACTTCATAAAATACGTGGGTTTTACTGAATTCTTTTCTCTGTGAGGGGCAAGATTTTATTGAACCAGATAGCAGTTTTTGCAGTTTAAAAAAGTTTAATTCTAATAAACTACATCAGCAGCACTAGAATGAAAACAATGTTCAATAAACTAATAATGCTATAAAAATAAACACTGTAGAAATTTAATTAAAATTCCAGAACAGGTGATAACCACCTGAGGTGAACTAGAATTTCACTATTCACATCCTTAGGAGATGTTTCAGTATACACAATTTAAACATGAATTAGACAGAAATGATTTTTCTAAGCATGTCACATCCTTAGTTCATTTATAATGATTTTATTTCTTTTGGTCATAACAAATCATTCCAATTGTTCTATGTTGTATACTACGTACTATACTATAAATAATGGTGTAATAGTTCACATACATTATTCTATGACATATATTGTTATGGTTTTCATAGTCTTTCAAAAAGTCCTGCAAAGAGTTCTTCATAAAGTATTCTGTCAATAATTATGACTAGTAATTTTTAATCACCTTCCTTTTTAGGTGCTTGGGTGAATTCTGGCCGAGGAGTGATCAAAGAACATAATAATCATTTAATTTGGACTTACGATGCCCCGCATTTGGGCTACTGGGTTGCAGCTCCACTTCCAGGAACTAGAGGTACTTTAACAATGAAAAAATTATTTTCAAAATAAATACAGATATCGTGCTGGAGTTTATATCATTCAGCCTCTATTTTATTCAAGGCATTGTCACTTACTGGCAGTATGACACTGGAGAAGGCATTTAATCCCAGCTTTCTTTTTGTTTTGGTACCAGGGATTGAACTCGACTCCTTGCGCTTGCACAGCAGGCAGCAAAACCACTGAGCTAAATCCCCTGCTCTAATCCCAGCTTTCTTTTTGATTAGTGTATGTTTGCACCCAGAGCATGATGCTCATTTTGGGGACTTGTACATGCATATGACATCTTGATCATTTTTGATTCACTTACCCACCCTCTTATCAGCCCCACTCTTCCCCATCTCCAGCAAGGTATTGTTTCCTACCATCTTTCTTTTAGGTTTCTCAGATAAGACAAACCATGTGATATTTAACTTTCTGCATCTGACATACTTCTCTTGGCATCATGGACCTGAGTTCTGCCTATTTTTCTGCATATAACATGATTTCACTTTTATTGATGGTTGGTTGATGTTGTGGTGTGTATATATATTGCATTTTCTTTATTCATTTTCAAAAAATGTATATATGAAACCACTAAGGTCCATGAACTCTAAGGACCCGTAGCTATAATATCTGATGAGTCCATGAAGAATGAAGTTTGTTCATGCACATGTTTGCTCAGAGTATGTCTCAGTCCTTTTTTTGTTGCTGGGATGCAGTACCCAACACCCACAACTGAAAGGAGGAGAGGTTTATTTTGGCCCACAATTGCAGTCCTCAGCCTGTGGCAAGGCAGGACAGCATGGCAGAGGGGCATAGCAGAGGAAAAGCTGCTCACCTCATGGGAGCCAGGAAGCAGGGAGAGTCAAGGAAGGAGGTGGGAAGGGAGATAGACCTTTGCAAGCCACACCCACAGTGACCCCCTCTTCTGACCAGACCCCACCCCCTGACAGCAAGTCAGCTATAAGCCCCCATAATCCAGTCACCTTTCAAACACATGAGACTTTGGGGCCACTTTAGATCTAAGCCGTAACAGTGTACTTTTAATGCAAATGAATTCTGTCCAGATCAATTGGAGTTTTTTTGTTTACAAGCAGTAGAAACAGGTTTTGGGTAATTTCTGGAAAGGTGAAAAATGCATGGGGAGTTTACAGGATCCTAGGGGAGGCTTAAGAACTGGATGGAAAGAGGCCACAATCCCTGCGGCTCCCGAGGGCCAGGTGAGCAGGCCGGCTTGGCTGCTTCGCCAGGTGCCGCTGGGTGTGGCTGACAGCAGCTTTTTCTAGTCTTCCCATCATCCTCTTCTGATCCCTCTGGGGACCTGAGTCTGGTTGACTTGTCCTTGCATTGTGAGCGCATGCCTTGGTCTGCTTGCGGGGTCAGAGGGTGGAAGACTCTTGATTAACTGTTTCCAGACTGCTTTGAAGAGAAGGAAGTTGATAAACCAAATGAAAACTGACCTGACATTTGGAACAAGAAGGTGGATGGGAGCAGGTGGCCAGAACCGAAGAACTGTCCATTAGGGATGATCCACCCATACTCTAGGAGAAATGAGTGTCTCATTTACTTACATTTAATAGCATGACATTATTAAGATAATTTGAACCTAAGGAAACTCTCATTCAGTATATTTCTCAAAAATATCAAACATTGCATTTTTAATCCATTAAATCTTCATGAGTAAAGAGAAAGCCTCCTGCTGGCTGTCATCTAAACTGACTGAACTGTCACTTTGTGGGCCCTTTGAGTGTCTTCTGGCATAAATGGAGTAGCTTCTTGGCTTTCCCTACCCACCAGCTATGCTAAGTTAACTTTCTTGCCTTCAGCATTTTTTTTGCTCATTGTCTTTTATCTTTGTAGGTTTGGGTATTTACAATGAAAAGAAAGCAAAACTTTTAGTGTCAATTTAGTGAGGATTTGGGATTGTCAGTTAAGGGCCATATCATTCTTCCGTCTTCACTCATGTGTCAGAGCTGATTCTTTTTTTTTGTACCGTGGATCAAACTTGGGACCTTGCGCTTGCAAGGCAGGTGGCAGAACCACTGAGCTAAATCCCCGGCCCTCTTTTGTTTTTTTAAGTGCTTTGTCTCCCAGCTGAGGGTCAGCTGCCACCTGACTGTTCCATGCTGGTCAATGGTGGCCCCAGTATGCACCCGGATCCAGGATGTAGATGACATTTTACATGCATTTCTCTGTGGTATTCTGTCATCCGCCTTTAACTGTTTTCTATTTTGAAGACTTAGTTTTCACCAAGCAATTTTTTAACAATCCAGTTTGTTTTCGATTTTCATTTTAAATTGTAAACCATGCAACCAAATAAGGGGTTTTTTTCACTGAAACTAACATTTAGAATTCCATTAAAAGAAATATGAGCCATTAACCAATGCAATCAAGAAGAATAATTCTTTTTATTTCTGTTTGAAGTTAGTTCTTACAGGATTATTTATTCAGAAACCAGAAGGTGGTTACCTTTGTTCTTTATAATGCAAAATATCACACAGTCTTGCCAGCTGCCTGCCTTATTCTATTTTAGATTTGCAACTATAATGAAATATTCATGAAAAAACACAATTAATATTTATTAATACTTCAACTCAACTAAATCTTATTAATAAAAATAACCTAAGGAGCATTTGGGTTCCCTAGAGAAAAATACTTGCAGTAAAAATATACCTGAAACAATCAGTTTGTATAAGATGATTTTATGAATTGCAAAAGCCAAAATCATTTTCTAAAAGAAGTAGAAGTTCTCTTCCAGCTTATCTGTTGGAAAAGATTTTGTGTGGGCCACAGTACTCAGACAGAACTGTGGGATTTTTCGCTTGGCTTGAATTAGACACCTTCTAGAGATGCTTTTGAGCAGTGTATTCTGCGAGCAGATCCTGAAGCAGCACTGAGCTACTAGAGGTACAGATAACTTGCAAGCAGCTCTGGCTTTGCTTGTAATTAATGGGGTGCGCTTGAATAGGTACGTACCCATCTGAGTGTTAGTTTTCTCGCTTTTAACCTTGGGCTCGCCTATTGTATTCATCAGTTCAGGTTGCCATAGCAAAATACCACAGGCTGGGTAGCATAAGTGGCAGAAATTCTGTTCTCTCAGTTGGGAGGCTGGAAGTCCCAGATCAGGGCTGAAGAGGTGTCTCTTGGTGGTCTTCTTGCAGTGTGCTCTGTGTGTTGTGTTCTCCCGAGACCATGTGGAAAGAGAGACAGCTGTGGAGTCCTCTCTTCATACAGTGAGCTCTCTTCTATTTGACTAGGGCTCAACCCTCATGACTTCACTGAACCTATGTCACCTCCTATGGGTCCTGAGTCAAACACAGTGTCACTGGGGGCTAGGACTTCAACACATGAATTTTAGGGGCAGGGAAAAAAACTATTCTATTCATCACAGAACACTTCTGATAACAATGTATATGTATGTGGGGGGGCGGTTCCTCACACCAAAGATTTCTGCAGTAAAGACACATTGCCATTAATTCCCCTCACAATACTCAAAATATTCCTCCTCACTTTGAACACATTTATTCCACCCTTCTTGGAAGTGTGTCTTTTACTATAATAAAGTTTTTTTGAAAAAATTTTTAAACATCCCCTGCATTTTTCAGTCATTCCTTGTATAATCAGACTTTATTGCAGCACTTGGTCCAGCAAGAGATTGTCCAGCTAGGATTAAGTTACTTGTAGTATTTTTTAATTTACTTAAAGAAATTGGATATTACATAGTACTAGGTTTATTTGTCTGTGAGATGTGGTGCACACTTTATTTTTTATTTTGTTTTTGGTACCAGGGATCGAAATCAGGACCTTGCACTTGCAAGGCAGGCACCGAAACCACTGAGCTAAATCCCCGGCCCAAGAGCACACCTTATTATCAGTCACCATCTGTGAAAATGGCCAATACAAAAGTGCCTATGTATAAGCCTAAACTTTCAGTAACAACATCTGTTAACACTTGTAAGTGCTTATTAAGGCCAGACAGTTATGAATGCCTCACTATTGTTAGTTTATATAATCTGCAGTGGTCCACATGGGCTATGTATGACAGTTTTATTGCTGCTTTACAAGTAGAGGAACTGAGATATGAAGACATGAAGCCGCCCCAAAACTCCAGTCTGTGTGCATAACCGCAATGCTGCTTCTCCAGATCTGTTAATATTACCATTATTATGTTACTTTTATTCAATTAGATGATGAAAAGTTTAAAGGACACACTTAGGACCTGATGACACTCCATTCTCTTCCAAGGTCCTCGGTGCAGTTAGGATCCTAATTGTGGACATTTTCTCCAGCTGGAGATGGACAGAAAATCAGTTGTCTCTCATGTACATTCGAGTCTAGTTGTGAGTGGCGAGTGGACTACATACTGTTCTGAGGAAAACGAAGTCTTAGTGATATTAAAGCAGATTACCTCAAGATTGGTGGCCAGGCAGCTTTCATTTTTATACAGACTCTTAATAGCTTACACTGATCATCCTGCTGTACTGGGCAGCTTGTACTGCAGTGAAGCTGACCACAAGCATGCGTGTGTGTATGTGTGTGTGTGTGTGTGTGTGTGTGTGTGTGTGCCTGCATGTGCACGTGACCCTCGTAGCCTCTCATCATAGGACATTGAGTCCTCTGTGCTCTTGCTGGGCTCGGTCTATCTGAAATCATGGTGTCCCCGAACTGTGTAACCCAGGCAGAAGGGGTTCCACCTCTTAATCCTTCAAGCCTCAGACTTTTTGGATTCTCTCTAATCTTTACATTCCTGCCTGCATTGGCAAATTCTTTTTGATTTTAATGTTTCTCTTTTTTCTAATGAAATGCAACTAGTAATACTCACTACCAACAATCTAACTCAAAACCTCTTTACATAAAGGTCCAATTAGATGTATTTCTCCCAGTTTATCAATATTTTGCAGTGACAGTTTGGGCCACCGTTTTCAGTGCCTCCTGAAACAGTTGCCTCACTGCACGGTGCCTGATTTGGAAGCTGTTGTCACATATTTTAGAGTTTTAGTAGATTTTAGATTTATAGTAGCACCTCAGTATCCACGTAGTAATTTCTGTAATGCGCAGTTATTGGACACTGTTAAGGAAGTGGAAGGGGATTGGGTGGAGGGGAAGACAAGGGAGCGTAACATGGGATGGTATGATCAAAGTATGTTATGTGCATGTATGAATATTCCACCGGGAAGCCCAGTAGGGTAGTTAATGTGCATTAATAAAGAAAAAATAAAAAGCCATTTCTGGAGTGGCTGCACTGCTGCCTCGGCAGCTGATACTAGTAAACATTGATTTGCTTTGTGTTGGACGAGTGTTTTGAGCTGGCTGCTGTACTGTGGATGTCGCTTGGTTCAGTCCAACTTATTTTCTCATTCCAGAACCCAGGCTGAAAGGGGAGTGACCCTCTGTGGTACCCTTTTCCCGTAGGCCTTAGCAAGAGGACAGAGCCACTCTGTGCAGCCTCCTTTACACTGCATTTGATTAATCCCAAAGGGTAGGGAGCTGTGCTCCATCCACAGGGAAGGCTGCCCGGGGAGGGAAACAGACAAAACTGTGTACACCTGGGCTGCCTCATCCAGGGTTTGACTTAGAATAGTGTTTTCTCTTTTTTCCTTTGTTTATATTGAACTCTGTAGGTTCAAATCTAAGTGAAGATTCCAAGGACATAACAGCCTACCACACAGTGTTTCTTACAGCCATATTAGGAGGAACAATAGTCATCATCATTGGATTTTTTGCTGTACTCCTTTGTTATTGCAGGTAAGAACATCGATTAACGTGTATAAATACAGAAAATATCAAATTATAGTATCATTTTAGTACATTCTGTGTATTGCAAAGTTTATAGAGGTGAATGTAGTCTTTAAGATATGTAGATTAGAGATCAAAACCAATGTATCCTAATAGTAGCATTGCATAGATGATATGCAATTGTCAAAGCTGAGCCTTCTAGATCTTCACTCTGAAATAGCTTTGTATTCTCTTCAATTATAGGGGCAAGTGTGGTACTCCACCAAAAAGAGAAAGAAATATCACTAAACTTGAAGTCCTCAAGAGAGACCAGACAACTTCAACAACACACATTAATCACATTAGTTCAGTCAAAGTTGCACTAAAGTCTGAGGACGAGTCACAGTTATTCAATGCCCATAACTCCTCATACAGCCCTCAAAAGAAGGAGCTATCAAAGGGACAACCAGAAGAAAGAGTTTCCATGGTAAAAACTCGGGATAATTTTAAAATCTACAATGAAGATGTTTCATTTCTACCAGTCAGTCCGAATAGTTACTCAAGAAGACCAACACAGTCTTTGGAGCCCAATATGGGGACCAAACAACCTAAGCACATCAACAGCAACCTGTCTTCCTCATCAGGAGATGCTCTTGAGGAGAAGCGGTATTTCACAGGGAATGAGGAGGGGTTTGGGTGTTCCCAGATTCCAGAGCAGCTTATGCATATCTACAGCCAGCCCATAGCCATCCTTCAGACATCCAACCTTTTCTCCACTCCGGAGCAATTACACACTGCAAAGTCAGCTACTTTGCCAAGAAAAGGACAGTTAGTCTATGGCCAGCTGATGGAGCCAGTGAACAGAGAGAACTTTACACAGACACTGCCCAAAATGCCAATGCATTCTCATGCCCAGCCCCCAGATGCCAGGGAGGAGGACATCGTCCTGGAAGGTCAGCAGAGCTTGCCATCCCAGACTTCAGATTGGAGCCGGTATTCCAACAGCTTACTGGAATCCGTCTCTGTTCCCGGGACACTGAATGAAGCCGTCGTAATGACTCCATTTTCATCAGAACTTCAAGGAATTTCAGAACAGACCCTCCTGGAGCTGTCCAAAGGAAAGCCCTCCCCTCACCCCAGAGCTTGGTTTGTGTCTCTTGATGGAAAGCCAGTCGCACAGGTGAGGCACTCCTTCATAGACCTGAAAAAGGGCAAGAGAACCCAGAGCAATGACACAAGTCTAGACTCTGGGGTGGACATGAATGAGCATCACTCAAGCCGGAAGCTTGAGAGGGAGAAAACATTCATCAAAAGCATGCATCAGCCCAAGATCCTGTACTTAGAAGATTTAGACCTGAGCAGCAGCGAGAGTGGGACCACTGTCTGTTCTCCTGAGGACCCTACTTTAAGGCACGTCTTGGAAGGAGGGAGTGGAGTTATCATGGAGCACCCCGGGGAAGAGTCCCCTGGAAGAAAAAGCACTGTTGAAGATTTTGAAGCCAATACTTCCCCCACGAGAAAGAGGGCCAGACCGCCCTTAGCCAAAAGAGACAGCAAGACTAACATCTGGAAGAAGCGAGAGGAACGCCCACTGATCCCCATGAATTAGTTCCAGGGCTGGCTGTGTCCCTGCCTCTTGTGTTGTGTATTCTTGCTTCTTGTTGTGAATCTCAGTATGAACTTCTTAAGAAATTGGGACTGAGCCATCTTAGGGTCCCAGGACATGTCTCAGGCAGATGCTTTTTCTGGCCTATTCTTTTCATTTATGTTTTGAGTGATGAATTTAAAGTATCTAAATTTTCAAAATGTAAAATAGTGTTGAGATGTGCATTACCCATTTGGCAATTTGGTACTGACTCTTCTACGAGTGAGACAGTGAAATGTGTGCTCCCAAAGCTGCTCCCCCAGATGCTGTCTCTGCCTTGATGATTACCCCCAGGGACATTGAGAAATGAAACTCTTCTCTGGGCCTCATCCACGTGAAATGTTACTGTTACGTCCTCCTCTGCCTATGCTTAAAAATAACCTGATCAAAGTTTGGACTGGTGTTATCCTACAGTTTAAAGACCAAGTAACACTTTCTTTGTTTGAGATAAATAGCATGTGTGTTGTATCACCCTAAAGTAAACCCTACACTCATACAAGGTGGGCAAGAGGCTTTTTGGTCATTAGACAGAGAGACATCAGCTCTTGGGTTGTTTTTGGCTATAACTTTGTAGAATAAATAAGGAATCAAGTTGTTATATAGAAATTTGAGAAGTGAATACTCTGATACTGGATTTTTATTTTTAAACTTTTCTTTTTCCTCCCATCAAAGATTAAGTGACCTTAGCTATCAAGGAAGTTTTCTTTTTTTACCAATTCAAAAAACAAAACAGCACAAGATGAAACTATGATATGCGTAAGTTAAAATCAGTTTTGACATACTCCAAAAACCCAACCTTAGTCACTTAAAGGCCAGCAAACTTGATTTTTTTTTTGGTACTGGGGATCGAACTCGGGTCCTTGCGTTTGCACAGCAGGTGGCGAAACTACTGAGCTAAATCCCCGGCCCAGAAAACTTGATTTTAAAGATGATATGAGAGTTGTTTTTGAATGTTGAAAAGTTAACAAAATATGTAAAGATAAAGGAAATAAATGTTTCACCTCAATGAGAAGAAAAAAGCCATTTTTCGGGATACTAATTAGAAATGTTGACATTTTTAAAGGAAAAGACATTTTTGAGGAAAAGGGGTTCAATTTCAGGAGAAGAATAAATTTTTCCTTATATCACTTGTAGCCTCTGCAACTTTTTCTGCTTGGTTTTAGAAGCATTACATCAAAATCTTTTTAATCATAGCGAAGAATTTAATGTGAACACATTCAATATTTGTTTTCAATTATATCTTCAACTCTGAAGTATCATTCATATGTCCTAAAAATAAAAGCTCTTGTAAATTAAAATTAATCCACTCCATTTTTCCTAAAAATTTCCGAGAAGACATGTCTGAAACATCTTTCCCTTTCCCTTGGTGGGAAAGTAATGAAACTAAATTGCTTTTCTTTTTAATCATCCCCTACTATTCAACACAGGAGCAACATAGAAACTCAAGCCACCTAAACAAGTTGAAACAACCA
>NW_004624899.1:3121205-3137760 GCF_000247695.1 Heterocephalus glaber | reverse complement strand
GACTAAAACTAAGTAATGAAATACTAGAACTCAATCGAACTCTTGAACAAATGAACTTAACAGATGTTTACAGAGTCTTCCACCCCATAAAATCAGAATACACATTCTTTTCAGCTGCACATGGGTCGTTCTCCAAAATAGACCACATACTCGCTCATAGAAGATGTTTAAATAAGTTCAAAGGAATTGAACTTATCCCCTGTATATTATCAGACCATAATGTGATGAAATTGGAGATCAGTAGCAAAAGAAACTGCAAGAATTTTATAAGCACGTGGAAATTGAACAACACACTTCTGAATAACCAATGGGTCACAGAGGAAATTAAAGAAGAAATCAGCCAGTTCCTTCAATTAAATAACAATGACAATACAACATATTGGAATCTATGGGACACAATGAAATCTGTCTTAAGGGGGAAATTTATAGTCACTGAATTAAAAGATGAAGATGAAAATGTTAATGATTCAAATACCCACTGGTAATAAATTGTAGAAGAAGAAAATACTACAGTGATATGATGAGTGTAGGGACACTACAAAATATCAGTTCAAAGGAAATAGGATGTTTAATTGTATTTTACAAAAAACTATGACTCATAATTTTTATGGAGGAAATATGCTCTATAAAGTTAATTTTTTTTTGGTACCGGGGATCAAACTTGGGACCTTGCAATAGTGAGGCAGGTGGCGGAACCACTGAGCTAAATCCCCAGCCCTCTGTAAAGTTAATTTGTGGTAAATAGAGCATTATGTATTTATTCTCAAACAATAAATAATAATATTATTGATTAAAAGAATATTAGTGCATGTAGAAAAATTTTAAATTATTTTTTAAATGGAAATGGAAGTAAAATTAAGAATTAGTATGGCTCTTTCAAAAATAGGTTTGTTATTAGAGAGTGTAAGTTAAACATGTTGCTTTGTCATTTACCAGTTATATGAACTTGGGAAATTGACTTAACATTTGTGTTCATGTGTAAGTGGGCACAATTATACCAGTATCCCTGAGAATATAAATGAGAATTAAATGCTAAAAAAAAAAAAATGTAAAAGGAAGCTCCTTTAATTCTCGCTTGGGTGTTTGTCCTAGAGTTGTGACTCAGTTAAAACTCAGAGAAAGGGAGATGTTTTTGTCATTGTACCTTGATGATCTTGTTTAGGTATGATTGAAATATCACAGAAACATTCATCCTGTCTATTATTAACAGTTTGCAAGTTGAATCAGCAACTGGGAATATTTACATCTTCTCTGCTCCCCTCCCTGTAAGAATGTCCTGCACCAGCCAGTCATCACTACCTAGGCTGCACCCAAGGCGGAAGCCACTTCTCCCATTCTCGCTTTCAGAGTCTCACAAGTTTGAGGAAGCCAACATACTGGACGTGCGTTTCAATGACAGGACAGAAGCCCACAAAACAGCGAAGTCTGTTTCCGAACGCAAGCGATACTTTCGAATACTGAGCTCTTCAACGATGAAGGCCGTGATAGGCCAAACTGCCTTTTATATGAATCAATGCTACGTGTAGCTTGAAAAACGCTCTCTTATCTGCTTGAAACACAAGTTCCTCATCTATAAAATGATAGGAGAGAACTCAGTCTCCTAGAGTTGTAATGATTAAAGAAAAGATAAGGTACATAAATCAGCTAGCAAAAAAAAAATAAAACGCTCTCTTCACCTTGAAAAATCATTTACCCTCTTATGATGGCATTTTAACCTTAAGGAAAATGGCAAATAAAACATTAAGAGTAGAACTTGTTTCATAGGCCTTGTCACTTAGAAAAAAAGCAGTTCCTTTAGTTTTTAATCCTCTAGCTGCATTTAGGACTCCTCTTGTAAGCATGTACTTCTGAATATTTCATTATATTGGTTTCTCTGAATAAAATATTTATTACCATATGTACAAGCAACACACATTATAGATGAGGTAGCAATCATGATAATAGTTATGAAGATATTCGCTCAGTGTCATTTTGACTAAAAATATGGCCTAACTGCGCTCCATTGTTCAAAACAGTGTTTTGCCTTTATGAGCTCCAGAAAACCTTCTCTGGTAAAATTTTTGTCAAAAGGATTAGTCTAAAATGGGATAGTAGGACTAGGGATTTAGCTCAGTGGTTTCGGCACCTGCCTCGTAAGCAGAAGGACCGGAGTTCGATCCCCAGTACCAAAAAAACCCCAACAACAATAAAATGGGATAGTACTCCCTCAATTATTCTCTAATGATTAAGTTATGAAATTTTGTTTTATTTTTTTCATAGAAATAAGAAGTGATTTTTAACATTTTTGTTATTAATATCTACATGTATTGGATTAAAATAAATAGGCCAAGAATTCTTAAGCACGTCACACTATGAGCAAGAAAATGTTCATTTTTTTTCTTGTAGCTTTGCTCAACTTGCTGTGACCCTGAGTGAGACTTCAAAACACACGAATCCTCATCTTCCTTGGAAAGATAAAGTGATCTCCGAAGCCTCTTGCAGTTCACACCAGGTATGATGGGCGGCTAGGTCAAATCAAGGGAGCAGACAACACCGCTGCCCGTGCTGTGGAAGCTTCCTGTGCCATGAATGTCAGTGCATCCTACCGCACACATCAACTGTATCTTCGATTACATATAAACAAGGGCAAGTCACAGCTTTAAAAATATTAAACAAATGGGCCAGGGATTTAGCTCAGTGGTGCTGCCGCCTGCCTTCAAAGCAGAAGGTCCCGAGTTCGATCCCCAGTACCAAAAAAAAAACAACAAAAAAATTTAAACAAATATTTCCCCTTCTAATTTTTTATCTCCTTTCAGTAATAACCTCCCATCTTGACTATATACACAGCCCATTTCAAATTTTCTACCCTGGTTTTTTTCTTCAACTCAATCTGGCTAACACTTGCATCTGTTCATTGAAATGTCCTAGCTAGAATCACTGATGCCTTCCTATATTGCTCAAGCAAAACTGCACTCTTCAGTTCCAAATTGGAACACTTCTCATTCTTACTCAGCCTTCTTTGCTAGCACACAAGCTTGAGTTTTAAACGTTGGAGTTCTTGGGAGCTCTGTCCAAAGCCCTGTTTATTCAATATTCACTCTTTGATTAACATCACCTATTTCCACAGCTTTTACCTACATGCCTATGACTGCTAAATTTATATTTGCACCTCAAACCTCCACCCTGAACTCTAAACTTAAACAGAGGTGATTAAAATATATGGCAAGTGTTTAAAATAAAAGGAGTCTCTTACAGTAAAAGGCATATTCCCCTTAGAATTCTTCCCCTGGCTTTGCACACACTTATCTCATCATCCTTATCACTTTCTGAAGCAGTTCTGGAAGTCCTCTTCCATCAGTATCTTTATGAGGTGTTAATAAAAAACACAGTGAATGCTGCTGAGCACCATCCAATGTGAACGCAGGCTTGTAAAAACATGACACTGGGTCTTCTTCTACTTTATTCACCAGATCTGGCACCGTGTGACTTCTGGCTCTTCCCCAAAGGCAAAATGACCATGAAAGGTCAACGCTTTGAACTGACTGAGGACATTGAACCAGCCATGACAGCACAACGAAAGACACAAAAGAAGACTTCTAGAAGTGCTTCAGAAAGTGCCAAGAATGATGGGGTAAGTGTACTTGAAGCAAGGGGGAGTATTTTAAGGAGGATTAATGGCAGTGCACTATGTCTTTTACTGTAATACATTTCTAAAATTTAAACATTCACCATAGTTTACAATCACTCTTCACCTCGTATTTAACTGTTTACCCCAAGGATGCATGTGGACAGGGGCCCCGCTGTCTGGAATATGTGGCTCCCCAGTAACTGTGGCTGGGAGGAGAGACTGGAATGTGCTGGAGACTGTCCCTATCTCTGGCCAGCAGCAAGCATCTGCACTTTGTCCCACATGTCATTGGTCAGAGTTGGTCTTAAGGCTCTGCCTGACTCCATCAGGGCTGGAAGCTCAGTTTCTCAAATGCCAGGAAAGGAACCAGGTATTAGTGAGCACAAATATTATCTCACAAAAAGTGCTTTTTAGGCTTCCTTTTCCCCTTTGGCCTTAGCAATTCCCTCCTGAATATTCCCTTGATTTGTCTAATGCTCTCCACCTCTATTTAGGGTAGATGGCAGCTGCACTGCCACATGGTTCCAAGGAAGGCTGGTGCCTCAGTTGCTGAGGGCACTGTCAGTGAGGAGGGTGCTACAGAGGGGTCAGCTTCCGCTTCTGCTCCTTTGTTGAGCACTGAACCCCAGTGCACACCCTGGCGGAGATGGCCGATGTCCTCTCATCGACTGCAGTGGGGAGATGACCAAGGCTTGACCTTTTCCTTCTCCTTCTACCAAATCCTGTTTGCTTTCTCCAGAGAATGGAATAAGGTAAAGATAGATGAACAAAATACCAGTTTTAAAGATGTTAATGCTTAAAACAGAGCCTGACCACCAGATTCTGTCTAAGCCTTGAATGTGGAAGAAACAATTTAGGCCAGCTGCTAAAGGGAGAGGGCTGGGGAAGCAGCTGATGCTTGGGGTTGGGAGCTGGGTCACATTCAGCATAGTGACAGTGAGGGTCCTGTCACCGGACATGGCACACAGACATCTCTGGCCATAAGGAGATGTCTAATATTGACAATCCATTGGTGAGTCATGAAAGGAATGCCTTGGGGCAAGGAGGATATAGATTATTTGTTGTGAAGTAGCAGATCTTTGAGATAAATTGGGCAAAGAGTAATCATAACAGCAAAGAGAATGGATGGCTGTTAAACCCACAGCTGACCTAGAAAGGAGATGATGAACAGCTGTTAGCCATTAAAGCACTAAGTGGGAAAGTAACAGATTTCCTGATAGCTTATAGAAACACTATGGCATATGAGGCAGGCAGAGGAAGCTGAGCGCCAGGATTTAACAGAACTCCAGATAAGGGTACCCACTCAATCAACACTGGCAGTTATACCAAGGTAAGAGCCTGTCAGGAAATAAAGAAGGGAACTGGACATTTGGAAAGAGAACATCTGGGTGAATGTCTCTAAAAATTCTGAGCTCCAGAATCTTCTGATCACTGAAAATGCAGGCCATCTTCTTTGCTTGAAGGGATGCTGAGTCCTCTTCCTCACAAAAAATCATGCTCTCACCCTGAGGATTTGCCCTTACCCCTTGCTATGGCCAGTAGCATAGAGTTAAAGCTCATAGCATAGCCCCGCCAGGGACGTGCTGGATCTAACAGCGTCTAACGCCCTGAAGAAGGTGCAAATACCGGCCACTGTGCATTGGCAGGTACCAGAAGAGGACTTGCGAGTCCGAATTCTGAGAGTGCTCACGCAACGAGCCCTGAGTGTAACACTGGACAGAGGAGAGTGTACGGACTCCAGAGCATTCGCGTGATGCAGGATTTAGCAAGGAGGTCAAGACTCCAGGTTATGGCGCACAGTCACTGTGATTCCTAGAAGCATGAGAAAAGGCTGCCCAATGCTAGGGGAGGTCAAAACGCCAGCGTCCTATAGCAAATGGCAGATGGATTTAAAAAAACCCATGCGAACTGGTGCTGGCTCATACTTTGCAGGACTTCTGTTCCACGGCGGCTTATAAAACACATCTAGCAAGGCCGTGGGCATGTGCTGGTGTGGGGTACCTGATGCCACACGCGCGGTGGAGAAAGCCAAGGCTGACAGAGAGCTCTTGGTGCAAGGCTCACTGATAGCTTCAGGGATGATGGGATGTAGTTCCAAAAAGCCAGCTGGCGGCATTTAACTGCCAAAATCCAGGGCATGGAATTGCTCTGGTAGGTGGCAGTGGAGGAGCAGCAGCCCCGTTGGGTGGCGCCGCAGCAACCCGTTCCCACGCAGGCGCCGCGCGTTGGGTTTTGCGCATGCGCGCTCCGAGAGCAGGCGCTCAGTCCCTCAAGCCAGTGGTTCAGGCTCACATCCGAGGCTAGACAGCCCGGGCAGAACCGGAGGTTTGGGTTCTGGGCGGGTCAGCTGGGGATGTGCGTGCAGACTGGAAATGGACGGCAACTGCTCTTCACCTTAAACAGTGGCGATAGAAGCCCTACCCAAAGAGCAGCGCTTTCCGCGTGTGCTCGGCTGGACATCATCCACAGCCCTTTCCCCTGGTCCGCAGTCTGACCCTCCCAGCCCTGCCCGGCTGAGGTCTTTTGCTGCTGCCACTGGGCCTCTCTTATGTTAATCTCAGGCCATTTCTTATTCCTTGATAATGGAAAGACACCGTTTGTGAAATTTAGTCTAAGAAAAAACAAAAAACTGGTTAAGTTTCCCTCTTTGAGTCACCTAATCACATGCCTAACACTAGACAAAGCTTGCTCATAATTTCTACTCTCCTTTGTAGCATTTTATTTTTATATAGTATATTTTAGATAGTATATTACGGAAATAATAAAATAATTGGAGAATCATCATTAACAAAGCTGAAAGTTGACTAGTATAGAGTCCTTGTTGTATCTTTCTTCTAAAATAAACTTTACAGCATTGTTTTTCTTGGCTGGCGCCCTAATTATTATTCTTTCATAGCTCTTTCATAGTTCTGCTTTCTAAAACATTTTTAAATCCTTTGTGAAAGATGATTTTAAAAAGAAGGCTGCAATACCTATTACAAAATAAATAACATTTGGTTGGTTTAAAAATTATTACTTTTCAAAACAATCAGGCTGATAAAATCCTGGATTGATGACAGATGTATTTGTCATCCATTTGTACATCAGAAATCAGCCAAACTTCCATTCAATTTTATAACACAGCTCATGTTCTAATTAACTGAAGGTTACTACTTCTGAACTACATTTTTGTAATTACTTTCAGTTTGTGATTAACCTCAATTTAATTAATCATTTAAGTTCAAATGCTTTTGCAAGTTTTTACCTGATGTCTTCAAAATTTGTTTCACAGAACTATGTATTCTATTACCATCGTGTCAAAAATATAATTCATGTGGTTTTTATCTTTGTTAAAAATAATAAAAATAAATGATGTTTAAAAATAATATATGAAATAGTACAGAATTTTAAAATAAACAAGCATCTAATGGTTACAATTTTCAAACAAACATTTTGAAGTAATGGTTACTTTGGAAACAGCAAATTGTAAAAAACAAGTCCTTTAAGAGTGATTCTTTCAAGAAATTTAGGTATGGGAAAGGAAAGAAGGGAAAAGAAAAAATATGAGAAAAAGAAAAAATGGAAACAAAGTCTTTGTAAATAGGGAAGGGAGGGCAGGGAAATGGGGAAAAAAATAAGAACTAAGATACTTATGTAAAGGCACAAGATCCCAAAGAGGAATGTAACTGTATTTTATACCTAAAATGTACCAATAAACTTAATAAAAAAAAAAGAAATTTGGTAGGACTTATAAAATAAAAATGCCTGGAAAATAAAAAGGTAAAACCATCATAAATGTGTCAAACTTTATGGCACTGTATTTTGTTTTCATTTCCTGTATAAGAAAAGTCCTTTTAAAGAAATAAAAGAAATCCACCATCTGGATTTTCCTATAGGCTTGTGGTGATTATTTGTGGAAAAAAAAAAAAAAGCAAAACTATACAGTTATCTGGAAATAATCCATACACACATATATGTATATGTGTGTGTATACACACACATATACATATTTATTTTGTTTTTTTAAGACAGGTTCTTGGCCTTGAACTTGCAGCAATCTTCTTGCCTCAGCTTCTCAAATGCTGGGTTTTCAGAGGTGAGCCACCGTGCCCAGCTCTACATTATATGTTATTAAGTGAAATATTTGAACGCAGAGAGTTGAAGCAGGAAAAATCTATATCTTTATGAAAAAATTTAATTAAGTGTAAAATAGGCTATGGAAGCTCTAATAAGCTGCTTTGTTGTGGAAGTAATAGGGTAATTTTAAGTGCAGTAATTATTCGTAGACAAGTAGGCAAAATAACAACAGAATTTCATATGCATTTATCAAGAGTGTTTATGTTTTTATGTTCTAAAAATAAATCATTTTTATATTCAATATCCAAATATTTTGATAGTAATCAAAAATACTTTTTCACAGTTGCACTCCTTCCATTATTAAAGATGGTGCAGTTCTTTTTGTATTTGAAGAATCAGACACAGGTTGTCTTGATAGATGACTACGTTTTTGTCTAATTTTCCCCATATAATTAGGACATCTTTCAGACACACTAAGATTAGTCATATTCCCATTAACAACAAGATTTAAATCCTCTGGGAGTAAAATATTTGATCTCCTATTGTCTTCTCTTACTTTAGTACCATGAGTCCTCTTTCAATTGTGGTTAACATGTTTAAAGCCTTTTGTCACCTTCTGATCCAGACCACTGTGGTCTTTTTGACCACTACGTGGGCTTTCCATTTCAGTCTGACATTTCATATTCTTAGGAGCAAGGGAAGGGAGAAATGTTTGCGATGGTATTTTCCGAAGTGATCCAGTGGGCAGATCTTGAAGATACCTGGGGAAATGCTGGCTGATTTTATATTCATAGAGTAATTTTCTTGACTTTGAATCATCTAACTTGACAGAGCACAGGTCATCTATAGTTATATCCTGATAGGTATTTGTTGGACTTTGAAGTGTGTTCAGTTTTTCAGAATTACTCTGAGAAATGCTTGGTAAAATTCCAGGTCTATTTTGTTTTAAAATTAATCCAGTACCAGGAATAAGAAGTTTTGGTTCTTCCTGCTTTGACAGATGTGTGATGTCCATGTTTGAAGCTGGCGGGTGTGCTTGCCCATCCAGTGCTGTACTTTTCCAGATTAAAGGGCTATAAATGACCAATCCATCAATAGGGCATGAGTTGCTCTTGTGGAACAACCAATTATCAATGCATTTCCTATGAAACTGGAGAAAATTTTACAAGTTAATCAGAGATACAGTGATCGTGTTTTCATCTGTGTTATTTACAGAAATTTTCCCAGCCTCAAAACTGTGTATTAGAACTATTTAGTAAAATAGAAGGTAATTCTGATCTATCAAGTCCTACGAAAATATCTTGAAGTTCACTTATAAATATAATAGATTTATGGACTAATCACCATTTTCAACATTAAAATGCAAAGACATGTATGTTAATATCACCTTTGTAATTTTATTAAACATTCACTACGTAGTCAAGGTATTAATTTCATGCTAATTGCTTCTAACAAATGAAAATTATTATCATTATTTGTAGTACTGGGTACTGAAGCCCGGGGCACCCTTTCTCTGAGCCACATCCCTACCCCTTTTTATTTTGAAACAGGGTCTTTCTGAGTGGCCTAGGCTGGCCTTGGACTTGAGATCCTCCTGTCTTAGCTTTCTAAAAACTGGGGTTAAAAATTATTAAAAAATTAAACACTAAAGTTGAAAATGGATCTGATGACAGTGAGATATAAAATAAATCATAGTTTTGGTAATAAAAGGAACTATCAGCTACTACAAATAAGGGTGACACTAATGCTACAAAATATTTATTGAAAGCTTTATTTCTGCAAAAGCTTAGTTATCAAGTATACAGTAATCAAGCAATGTTAGACTTTGATTCTAGTAAGTTCATATGAAATAATTATGGCAATTTAGGCATTTCTCTTTCATCTAAAAATACATACCAAAAAGTGTTCTACAAACCTTTTCTTTTGTAGAGAAATACATAAAGGATCTGTCTTTTCTATGTATAGAAAAGAGCCCTAACCAATGGGAACAGACATGGGGCGGAGCTGTGGCCCTAAACTTGACAGCTGCTTGTTCACATCTGCTGCATAATCTGAACTCTGTACAGGGCACAACTACAAAGTGGAAGGAGAAACTGAAGTTGTTACTTCATTTCTGGAAACTGGCCGTTTAGGGAAATTCACACTAAAGCGTTGTGACTTGTACCTTGTGGGAACATGGCAGCAGTATTGAATGTTGACCAGGATGAAATGACTTCAGACAGAGCCGACACTGGCAGCCTGGAGCAAGCAGCTTGCTGTTCTTCGTAACCAGGAGGAGAGGGAGGGAGCTCACCACGTGTTTCGGTGTGTAACCTGGCTGAAAGACAGTGACAGAGACATGAGTGTTCACGCGTGATGACAGATTTAGAAGAAACCACAGCATGGTCTTCTATGTAAAGCAGCTGAAGGTACAGCTTTCCTGAACCAAAGATAATCCATGTCATTCACTACAAAGCGAAACTATGGTATCGACCGTGCATAGGATAGATCCAGCTTCACAGACAGTAAATATTAATTTGGTCACATCAAATGAAAATACTAGTGTATATTTTTTTGTATTTTAATGTCAATAAAGCCAGAACAAAATTTTGATGAGAGCTATATTCTCAAATTATTTCAGTCTGGGTCAAACTTCTAAGCTAGTGTTTAGAAAAACACAATCCAATTCCCTTTGTCAACTGGTAGAAGGTGAGGTCATGGTAAGCCACGTTGACTATTTCAGGCTATGGTAGCGGCTGGCAAATCATAATCTTAAGGAAATCCATTTTCCCTGGGGTATGTGCTCACCACAACACTGTTAGATGACCTCACTGTAACCTTGGAAGTACTGACCAGCAAAGCAAGGATGTTACAGTGTGAACGGACTCATATTTGATGCCATCAGCAACTGGTTAAAAAAGTATCAAAAGCAAAGTTGATTAAAAGATCAGATGCATTTCTATATTCAAAGGTTACTCAAGAACAAAGTTCACAGATACTCTTCAGAAACGTTTGTATTTCTCATTGCTCTACAAATATATCCTCAGGCTACACAAATTTTGCTTTCATTAAAGTCATGTAATTTCAATTAGATGTGCATTTTTAGTACTTTTAAGGTTACTATCCATTCTTTTTTATCTTAAAATTCTTGCCTTGTTTCTTTCATTTTCTTTATTTCCTTCTTCCCTTGATGTTTCTCTCCCAACTCTCCACCTGTCAAGGTCTCCTAATTCAGCTCTTCGTTATGCAGTTTATTTTAATAGAAAGCAGTATGATTCCTCATCAGGAAAAATGGAAGTGGAGAGCCTTTGAAGAGACTCATTTCATGTCCCATCTCCAAAATGTGTAGGTACCATGGGGGATGGGCTATACATCCACTAGGATTGGATAGAAACCTATATATGTGTGGTATGGAGGTGTATTGCATGCAGGTCTATACATTTATTGAGCACAAGCAGTTTTTGTTTGGCTAATTCATTAAAACTTTAAAAAAAACCTTCAGTTTTATCTCATCCTCTTAAAATGGTCTCTTTTGCATGTTTTATAATGCATATAATCTATTAACACACATTTAATTTTCTGTAATTGACAAGGAGTAAGACTGAAGTTCTATGAACAACCCAATCAAGGCTCTGAAATGTGACCAATCTACTCAGTATTCTTATTCCATGGGTGTGAAATGGACAGTAGCTTAAGAGGGGTAAATGAAGCAGTAAATACTTCCTTCTGCTAGAGGCCAATTATCGCAAAGGTGAGTCTCAAAACCCCCTGTATCTCTTGTTTATCTAACTTATGTTAATTCTAACTTGATATTATTTAGATAACTGATTACTGAAGAAAATACCGAATCCCCAATACCTACTACTATCTCTAATGGAATAAATTATAATGGAGATTATTTGAATATTTGCTATATGTAGTAACTCATTTCATACTCAAAAAGTTCATATGAGGTTGGTTTTACAATTATCTTCATGCTTAAGATGAACAAATGTGGCAGAGAGAAGTGATGTAAATGGCCCAAAGTTACACACACACAGCATGTGTTTGGACTAGATTGGATCTAAGCAGTCTGATTCTGTTCTATAACCTTATGTAGTATGTATTAAATCAAAGAATAAAATAATGTATTCAAACTGAACAATTATTCTAAGATCCCAAGTTAAACAAGAAATGTAAATTTTACCTAGAACCTCACCCTTGCTTTTCTTGATACCATGGCATCTTTTCTTCTATCTGACTTTTAATATCTAAATATTTTACATCTTCATGTGATTCTTTTTCTAGTGATCTCCATCTTTGTTTTCTCTTCTATAACAGGTAGAAAGTAGATGTTACTTTGAAAATCATGAACATTTTTATTTTGTGAATTAAAAAAATAATAATCTACTTATCAATTATATAATAATGTGAAAATATGACTTTTAAACATACTTATTCCTTTTTTTTTTTTTTTTGGTACCAGGGATCGAACTCAGGACCTTGAGCTTGTGAGGTAGGCACAGAGCCACTGAGCTAAATCCCCCACCCTATTCCTTTTTAACTGCATTGAAAATATCAAATAATTATCAGGTCTCATGTACTATTGTATAGCTACTATAATGATATTATTTTTAAAATAAAATTATTAATGATAGTTGTGTATATTTTATTTTCTATTGTATAGTTAGACAAACAGCATTATTTTTCAGCCCACAAGGTACTTTAAGTGTATAGTTCAAATGATATCAATAAAGTTCCATGTTTAATTATTGTTGGTGGAAGAAATTTTAAGAGAAAAGCATAATGATTGTTAGTTCTGATAAGCCAAATTATAAAGTTGAGGTCTTTTATAACTAATTTGCTAGTTTACCTATAATTCCTGTTTGGAAGATTTATTTATAATATCATCAGATGGTTGCTACTGTGTTGGATTTACAAATTACCAGTGAAAGAACTGCTTGCCTTATGCACCTACACAAAAAAGAGTTCTTCTAAAAATATCCTTATAGGCTTTCATTAAGAATCAGCCAACTTGGGGCCAGGGATTTAGCTCAGTGGTTTCGCTGCCTGCTGCGCAAGCACAAGGACCTGAGTTCGATCCCCGGTACCAAAAAAACCCCAACCAAACAAACAAACAAAAGAATCAACCAACTTTGTTCCAAAGCATTATCTATTCTTCATACTCTTAGGTTTACAACAAGACAAATCCAAACGCTCTGTTAGAGTCAAGATGATACTGTACCTCGCGAAATGCAAATGTATGAGGAGCGTGGCGGCAGCTATTGAAGCATTCCTGGCATAAGTGGTATTCTGTACATTCCGTGCACCTGAAAATGCAAACCGCCATAACCCGTGAGAGAGAATCCAGTTACAGTAGTGTTTTCAGATGAAAAGTTCTGACCCAAACTTTCTGGGAATGAACCAAACATGACATGGCCCATTTCAGGTCCCATTGTGCATTGGTTTCCTATTGTTGCTGTAAAATTTACAAATGTATCTGCTTAAACAATGCAAACTTATTATCCTACAGTTCTGCAAAGAAAAGCTTTACATGTGCCTATGGCTACAAACAAGAGGTTAGCAGGGCTGTGGTAGTCTTTTGAGGCTCCAAGAGAGAACCCATTTCCTTGCTTGCCTTCTAGAGAGGAGATGCATTTCTTTCTCAACATGTGGTCCTCTGCTCTCCTTCAAAGTGAGCTATGTAGCGTCTCCCTGCCTTTCTTCCCTTGCCACATTTCCCTCTGAATTTCTGGCCTCCACTTTTAAGAACAATTATCCTGGGCTTATCCAGACCAGAATCGCCTCCTTGTTTCAAGGTCGTCTGATTAGGAACCTTAATTCCATCTGCCACCTCATTTCCCTATGACCTGTGGCCTGACACAGGTCTGCACACAAGGGTGTAGACGTACAGTCCTCACAAGACCATTATTTTGCTCACCATTCCCTTTCCTGGATGCCTCCCTAGACTAAATAAGCTTGCCATCATCTTCTCTAAATTCCTAAAGGATCAACAACATTCTCCTCTAAATTCCTAAAGGATCAACAACAATATTCTCTCATTTGATTATCCAGCATTGCTTTCCAGTTGTTTCACAAATGCTATAATTATGCTTAACAGATTATGACTTAAAAGTGGAATTAAAAAAAAAAAAGTGGAGTTCCTTTTCTTTCCCCACAGAATGAAAATAGGTAAAGATTGAAAAAGTTTCAATAAAAAACAATGGATACAATTTTTAAAATTTAATTTTTCCTTAAAAATTCCAATGTCAGGTTTATATCGCTTATAAAAATTTGCCATAAGTATAGGATTTTAATTTACTTGCTGTAAAATTTACCAAACAATAACCCGAGCAGCAGTCAAATAAACTTATTTTTCTAATTTAAATTATCAAAGATTTATAAGGTTATTTCCAATGGGAATTTAGGAATAATATGTCCTTCAGACATTTTACAGTTAAGTACTAATTTATTTGTTATTAACAGAAGAGGGAGGGCACTGTTAGCATTAAATACCTAAAGCAAGCCTTACTATCTTTGGTACAATCCACCTCACCCACGTGTGAGGAATACAGGCCCACAAGGGTGAGAACTTGGTACTGTGTCTTTGTACCCCAGAGCTGTGGGACCCGAACGATGGCTGCTACTGCCAAGGGCCAAGTCCTTCTTTGTCCTAGAACTCTCTCCACCCGATCTTCCTGAGACCAGCTGATCACTTCCCTCTGAACATCTGCAAAAACTCGCTTCCTCTTCAAGTTATGTGCTTCTTTGGAACTTTTTCAGGCCAGCCACAGCCATTTTCCTAAGACTTTTTCTTTTTGTTACCAGGGATTAAGACTTTTTATTAATGATTAAATTCCCTCTGTGTGACACATACAGGAAACGGAGAATTAAATTCAGAGGTGAAAGGTACAATTTGCTGTTGAGGATTATAGAAAAGTTTTATGGTCTTATGAGAAAGTTTAACATGCATAATTTAAATTGTGCTCATCATAATGTATTTCTAGAAAAACTGAAAAGTAAACTGATGTAGTATTTACAAGAATTTTAAAAAATTGAAACAAAATATTCTCTTACTTAAGATTTTAATTAACAAAACATAATTTCCCAGACAATAAACTGATTTCTTTGGGGGGGGGTACTGGGGATAGAACTCAAGACCTTGCACTTTCGAGGCACCACTGAGTTAAATCCCCAGCCCAGTAAACTGATTTTTAATTGTGACAATGGTGGGAAAGCAGTGGAAACTGCTCTATTAATTATATCCTTTTGTTGTTATTGCAGAGTTATAAAATATGAGAGAAAACAAAACTCGCATTTATTGTATTGAAGACTTTTTGGAAACTGATGGGCAATTCAGACAGTCTAGTCAACATCCCATTGGTTTAATCTTAACGGATTTTGCCAGTGACCTGACAGGTTGTTCAAAGTGAGAAATCCAGGGAGACTCCGAGCTTGGTTCTCATCTAGGACAATGGGACAAGCCTGTGTCCAGGGCTTCTTGCCTGGTGTGCTCCTGGAGACTGAACCTGAATTCCAATGCAAGGCCGATTCTCTTGCAAAAGGGAAGAGAGTAAAATCAGATCACTGGTGTGGAAATCCCACAGAAGTTGTGGTCAAATGAAGCAATCACAGTTTATGCAGGAGGAAGGTGCCTGAATGAAGGGCAGGTACTTTAATGGTCAAAGTTTGGAAAAGTTAATGGGCTGGGATTTAGCTCAGTGGCACTGTGCCTTCCTTCTGAGTTCGATCCCCAGTACCAAAAAAAAAAAAAAAAAAAATTGAAAAGTTAAAAAAAACTTGTAAATTTTTTTTTTTTGGTACTGGGGATCAAACTCAGCACCTTGCACTTTCAAGGCAGGTGGCAGAACCACTGAGCTAAATCACAGGCTAAACCTTGTAATCTTACTGGTGGCACTTACTTATAACATTTTCCCTTTATTGGAAACTGTTTGCAGTTATTACAGGGAATTCCAAGGTGTTTGTCCAGTTGTTCTTTCTCAGCGGTAGCCACAAGTTTCCTAGAGTTTTTGAATTCTTCCAAAATCACTTTCAGTGGTGCGAACTCTCTCCTGCACAGAGGACATTTCACCATGGAAGAGCTGGAGATCATGTTCTGATAGTTAGCCAAGATCTTCATGCATTTTATGTGAACATTATTGCCACAGCCAAATCTATCAGGAATAAAGTTCAAGATTACCATTCCTGTACAGAAGTTTTACATACACCTTGTAACTGTTTATATATCATGAACACCTTTACAAATAAGAATTTCTGTTCTAACACCTTTATTTCCCATAAAAAAACTTAGAACTGATTTTCTGGATATGGTTTGATTACACACACACACACACACAAATCTAATTTACCATATTTAATTTGGCATCTCAGAATCAACACATAAATTTTTTCCTATTCCAATGAAATGATGAAAGATTTTGGACCATAAAATATTTTTATTTGTAAAATGATAGTGAATATAGTCTCAACACAAAGAAAAATTATTACGATGCCACTGAATTTTCTCAGAAATCACACTCTGCTAAAATAAATACCTAAGAAATATTTGCTGGGAGAAAGAATATTTCAGGAAGTCGTTAATAATCTTACAGTGTGCAGTAGAAGCAGCCATATGAAAAAGTACAAAACTGTGGCAAATAATCAGGAGGAAAAAATAACAATGAAAATGTAGCAAGTTGCCGCTGAAGTTTTCTGAAGTCCAATTTTATTTTATTTTATTTTTTTTTGTATTAAATTCTTTTATTGCTACATTGTAGGTATACAACACAATTACATTTCTCATTGGGAATTGTACTTTTATATAATGCATCCTGGTTCTTATTTTTTCCCCATTCCTAGCCCTCCATTCACGCCCTCCACCCTTCCCTATTTACAAAGACTTTATTTCCATTTTTTCCATTTCTCAGCATTTTT